>JARFOD010141430.1:0-13089 GCA_031763545.1 Mopalia muscosa
ACATGGCAATGGTTTGTTTGTCTAATTGGGGTTTAATGTCTTACACCGTAACACAAGGGTTCTTCAAATATTACATGACAGTGGTTTGTTGCATTGTGAAAAACTAGGAGGACATACATTTATTCACAAGACAATACAAAGACCGATCAGACAGATTTGCTGGGTGTTGCCCCTTAACTCTGAGAGTACCTGGGTAACAATGACCCCATTAGAATGATTGATTGATTGGTTGGTGCTTACGCCATGCTTAAGGTTATTTCAATTATATGATGGTGGTGTATTCCAATAATAAGTGACACTGGCACGACAAAGATATGAAGCATTTTCATGATGTTGGAAAGTTAATTTTCCTCCAATGCTATTAAAGTAAAGGCAGTTTTGCTACTCTTCAAACAAACTGTCCTTTGTTAGAATGCCAGTACATGAGAAATGTGACGTCCATAATACAGGTAGATGTAAAAATCTCATGCTTCTTGACTGAACAAAACTGTGTGATTAGTCCGCTACAGTTACAGTACAATAGGTAGGAGTTGAAATATCCGCAAAGGCATAGGCAGAGAGGTGTCCACTGGTCCTTTGGACACCCTGAATTGCCCAATTTCCTTAATTGGACACCCTGTATTAATAAACTTGATTAATAACTTGCATGAGATAGGGAAAGTATTGACACCCTGTTACTTCAAAAGTGAAGCAAAAACATATTTTGTACACCATACTTTTGATTTCTTGCTTAGCCCCTTAATATCAGTGGTTGTAGCATACAAAACAAAATGTATAATATACCTGGCAGTAAATTCATGATCCAGCTCATTAAAATGCCTCAGATACAGCCGGCCATAATTTGACCTGAAAATAAAACAAACTAACTACAGAAGTATGACATAATTGTCAGTTTTAAACTACTTTATTAAAATGTATTAATCAAGTACTTCAAGACCAATAAACTTAAATTGGCTTGGATTATAATAAAGTAACTAAAGCACACAGAGATTCTTTGTTTTAAGTACTGTTGAGATATAAAACTATTTGTTTTCCTTGTCTTAAGTACTCACCATCTTCTAACTCCTAAAGCACCAGGCTCTCTCTTTATCAGCTAGAGAAAACAATACACAAGAACACATGTAAATACCACATACATGAACAATTAATATTGACAAATGTAAACAGAATACAATATTAAGTGACTTAGAGTTTATCTATTATATCCAGTGACCTATTTATGAAAAACTGGGAGGAAACCTTGTAACTACCCCACCCCCCTCGGTGATTGCCGGAGCCACAACATGTGACTTGCTCATATACCTGATGGTCGAAAGGCGGACTCAAACCCGTGAACGATAAATCGAAGCATGTTCAGTTCAGGAAGCGCACTTGCTACCACTGAGCCACGGCCACAGGCCCAGTAGGGTGTGTATAAGGTGTGGCAGTGAAGTAAATCATCTCAATAAGCTCATAGTAAGAAGTGTACAGAACATATTGTTAAAAAAAAAAAGTGAAAAGAGAGGACTGTTGACTTAAGCATTTTATTGAATACAGGCAGGTTCTTTATTTGATTAGTGATTAATATCAAACTAAAAGATATGTAAATAATATGATGGCTAATTTGCAATTAAGGTAATGCCAAAAGCATGGAAGAGCATATAACTTGGTAAAAAGCATGATAACTTAAGGAACAGCTGATACATATAATAATGATACATCTAAAAAAAGAAATGTAAAGATTATACACACCTCAGCATAACGGAAAAATGAGTATAAAATTTGCCACAGGAATATTATTGGAGATAGGACAAAGTTGGCAATACCAATCCAGAGTATTCTCTTAGCCAGACTGTAACAAAACAGAAGATGTAAAATGATTAAACAACAGAGCTCGTTACTTTTCAGTGACCTGTTGGTATTCAGTTTTAACAAGATACACTAACTATTCATCAAATCCCCCCTTCCACCAGACAGGATATAATTGTTCGATAGATGAATGATACTACAGGCCTTTTGATTTGTTTGTTAGTTTGATTAGGGTTTAACATTGTTTTCAAGGGTATTTCACTAATATGATGAGTGATTGTCCACTTCACACTGTCCCTTGCCTAATTACAGTGGAAAACCAAGATAAAACCTTTTCAAAAAATAACCCCTGCGATTGCCGGAGCCACATCATGGGACTCACTCATAAACCTGAGGGTTGACAGACCGACTCCATCCCGTGAACCCATGGTGTTTAACCTTAGTAGTTTAGTAGTTTTCTGTTTTCTTTGTTTGATTGTTTGTTTGATTGGGGCTTAATGTCGTACTCAAGGGTATTTCACTTCTATGATGACGGATTGTCTACTTCACACTGCACCTAGCCTTATTACGGTGGAAAACCAAGAAGAAACCTCGTAAAAACCAACCCCGTGATGGCTGGAGCCACAACATGTGGCTCCCTTATATACCTGGG
The DNA here is from genome assembly GCA_031763545.1 of Mopalia muscosa. Taxonomy (NCBI): domain Eukaryota; kingdom Metazoa; phylum Mollusca; class Polyplacophora; order Chitonida; family Mopaliidae; genus Mopalia; species Mopalia muscosa. The sequence goes on from JARFOD010141430.1 coordinate 2,441, forward strand.
GGTCGACAGGCGGACTCGATCCTGTGAACGGTAAATCAAAGCAGCTTCAGTTTAGGAAACATGAATGCTACCACTAAGCCAAGGCCTCAGGCTTTTCTGTTTTGTGTGATCTTATACCTAATATACCATGATAAATTGAAAATAGATCAATTGACTCAATATTCAGCTAGCCGTTTTCTTTTCTGTGTAATCTAGACTTATATTTAGTATAACATAATATAGTTGTAAATAAACTGACTCACTATTCTGCTAGTCCTTTTCTTTTCTGCGTTATCTTATATTTAATATAACATGATAATATAGTTATATATCAACTGACTCACTATTCTGCTGGTCGTTTTCTGTTCTGTGTGATCGTATATTTAATATAACATGATAATATAGTTATATATCAATTGACTCACTATTCTGCTAGTCGTTTTCTGTTCTGTGTGATCTTATATTTAATATAACATGATAATATAGTTATAAATAAATTAACTCACTATTCAGCTAGTCGTTTTCTGTTCTGAGTGATCTTATATTCATCTCTAAGATGCCAATTGTTTTTAAATGGAGACCATGGACCCCCTGAAATAAAACAGAAAGAAAAGTTAATCCAGCTAATTAAACATGTATTTTAAGTGAAATTATACAATTTTATAAGCAGTATTTCTAAAAAAGAATGAAGAGAGAAAGTGTCATTCATGCCATTTATTTATCTATTATCCAATGTTACATCAACAGAATAAAATCCTGATTACAGATCTTTGACCAGCATTATTGTTCGAGGAAAACAGAGTAGTAAATTTGCCCAGAAAACACTACAACAGCTGATTGCTGGCATACCAACCCACATACAGTCAGGGGAATCAAACCCCCACCCGAGAGGTGAGAGGGATATATAGACTAGAATATACTCTCTCTAGATTGTACACTCTAGACCACTTAGCCATGGAGTTTATAATTAAACACACTACTCTGGACAAGTTATTCACTAGGTTTTTACTATCCTTATGTGGGGAATATTCATTGGATTCTGTTAAAACAGATCCATAGACTTCTCATGCTTTTAAATAGATTTACCAAATTATTACTCAACACCTCTTCAATTATATATCCATATAAATAATATGAATGAGTACTTACAGAAAAGTATTATTTCTATATTATACTTCAATCCTAGACTCAAAAAGGAGCTGAAAAAATAAAGCCAAAAAGAAAACAAATGAATTTCAGAAAGTTTACACTAATATTGTTATCAACACTGAACAGTACTTTATTACACAATGCTATTTTAACCAAATTATCGTTAGCATTGTGTAGAATGTAATTCTTTCATACTATGAGTTTATAACCAACATTAAAGCTTTGTACTAAATTGTTTAAGTTCAGAAGAGACAAATTTATGGTTTTCTGCCAAATGGAACATACATTTACTATTTAAAATCAACTAAACACTAACAACCTTAACAATTGAATTGATACACATGAAGTTTTACACATGAAAATATATTTATTATATTTATCTCAGCTGTTTTTGAATATTGTGTGAGCATAAAGATTACCATTCTCCCAGGAAGGGCACTCTGGCTTGTAACGGCAGTAGGGATTTGTTCACCATGGCTATCATGTAGTTCTTAAAACGAAGTATTCGATGGTAAATATCTGAAAACATCAAAATGTTAAGATTGATTGATCAGTGTTTTAAGCCATGCCCAAGAGTATTTAACTTGCAAGGTGATGATGTTTTCCAACAATTGACACCATCACAAACATAAAATCATACAGTGTTTTGATATTGATGGAACGTTAATCTTCCCCTAGTGCAAATTGTTACAATATAAGTTCAGAGTTCATTTCTATACTGTAACTAATGTACTGTTATAGAGACTCCTTGCTGCATGTTTCTGTCAAGTAGGAATTCCCATAAACTTTAAATGATGATAAAAGAGTCTTTGTCAAACAAAACCCAAAAAATATATGTTTTTACATTGAACAGAATAGAAATTACACTTGACTCAATAAAAGTTATGAGTAAGTCACCACTGAAAATTGACACTGGACTAATGAACATTTAATTTGTAATCTGATCAGTAAACTTATCTTTGCTACACCTTTAATGGAGGTCATTGGAACTAAAGGATGGTTGCTTTCCGGAAACTGCTTCAAGCATTAAGGAAAATTATATTGAAATCAGATTTGTGCGTTGTTCGTTTGGTGTTTTTACACTGTACCTAAGGTTATTTCACTCAAAAGACAGCGTAGTGAGGGTACCCACTCAATGGGTGAAAGAAATCGCCCTGGCAACGAAAAAAAGACAAGACAGGCCAATCTCAAGACAAACCAAAAAAAAATTAATAACAGATCATCGTTTTATGTGAATTCTCGTCCTGATTTAGTGTCTTGTCACATGTGGGTGTACAATATTTTGCACTGTTATCATGCAATAAATTGACTTCACATTTGCTTTGATGGTATAAACCTTTTCATTTGTTTTATTAATTTCTAAATTTAAATTGTGCAAAATATTAGCTTCCATACCTAACTCTGTAAGGTCTTGTTTGTGTATACACATGTGCTGTTCTTTCTGTATCTCTAACATACGTCTCTGTACCTCATGCCAGGTCATATTGGATAAATCAGACTGAAAAAAGATAACAACATATAAGCAACATTGCGGTTCCATGTTTTATAATGTTAACGCTCATCTAATATCACCAGGATCTAACTTCACTATTACAGACTTGGATTGAGTGAGTGATTGATTGATTGATGATTAATGCTATGCTTAAGGTTGATTGATTGGTGCTTAAGGTTGATTGATTGGTGCTTAAGGTTGATTGATTGGTGCTTAACATCAAACTCCATGGTATTTTTAAATTCATGGCAGTTTATTTCCAAAGAGTTAACAACAACAAAACAATAACGTGAATATTCCACCACAGGTGACATCATGAATATATTTCAAGTACACTGCCCTTAGCCAAAGAGCCCAAGCTTAAAGATCTGTCTCAAATATTCCAAAAAGTATAACTTTTCTGTGGTAAAGCCCTGAACCAATTAAGTTTGTTTGTTTGTTTGTTTGTTGGTTCAAAAGGCGGACTCGAACCTGTGAACAGTAAATCGAAGCATGTTCAGTTCAGGAAACGCACTCGCTACCACTGAGTTATGGCTGCGGGCGAACAACTAAAGTAACCATATTTGTAGAAAATGTTTTTTCTTTAAGCAAACACTTCTTACCGTTGAGATCTTTAGGGCTCCTTTATAAAAGCTGTTAATTTCAAAATACTTAAATATGTTGTAGACGACTTTGATGACTCGGAGTAGCCAGAAGACAGTGGCCACAAGTAAACACACAATCAAAGGGAAGGTGAACCTGTGGGCAGAAAACACATCATTATCTTTTTGATCATTTTGTATTCTTCTTCTGATTGATTGATTGATTGATTGATTGATTGATTGATTGATTGATTGATTGATTAATGTCGTTCCTAATTATAGCACATGACCTCACATCTGTTATGTTGACAGCATACTAACAGGTCTCAGCCTTTTACCATAACTATATGTAACTATAGCAGATGACCTCACATCTGATCTGTGGACAGCACAACGAAGGCAGTCATCAACTCAATACACATAAGGGTGAGTCCCGGGACTTACATTTCAAATTACGCAAGTGATTATAAAACAACAGAAAAAAAAAATTAAAAATACATAAATAAATAAATAGAAAGAGGGAATTTTTTTTACAGGACCCTGTGAGAGAACCGTGGAAACACTGAACAGGCAAGTCTCAAGAAAGATTAATAAATAAAATAAATAAAACTGACAGACCTTTCTGTGACTTTATCAGGCGATAGAATCACATCATGGATTGTGACTTTCCCTTTACTCTCTGGTTGTTTATTAGCAAATAAAATATCATAGTCAATATACGTGGCCAGAAAAGTTGTGAACAGCACCACAAACACAAATTGCCTACAAAAAGAAAGAAAAGCATTTTACATTAGTTTATAGACACATAATATAAATAATAAAAGCTTGTTGTACATCATACTGGCTGATAAAGGTGAAGTCATTCTTTTCAATAAAAGTAAACAAAATAAATAACTAACAGTTAGAGTCTATACCATAAATCACTCAGTGCAAATTAAGAGGATATGTGCATTGTTTGGAATAAGGTGAAGCTTGATCCCCAAATCTGATTACGGTTATGTTATTTACAGTTATCTTTCTGATTGACACACAAAAAAACTAACTATTCTTTCTATCAACACACCACATGTTTGCTTTGAACATGCCAAACATGTTTAGGATAACATGTAGAAAAAACCCAAAAGCTTCATGGAAAACATGTAACTGGACAGGTTCGTTTTACTTTTGATGGGAGGGATCAACTACAAAATTGTTTTAAAATATAACAAGGCACTCAAAAAACAATTGTCTTTGTTTGATCAGAGGTTAAAGCTACATTGCTTCAATTTTCTTGCCAGACTTGTTTGCGGTCCTCAGATGACATCCGCAAAAGACCTTCTAAGTGACTTGACCATCTGCCGTGATTCAGTGATTATTGTTTCAGCCAACTGTTCCTACTTAAAGTGTAACTTGTGCGTTAAAGTGTGCGAGGTCATATCTTGATGCACAAGGGTTTAACAAGGAGTTACAATTGTTTTTCAAGACATTCCAATGCTGGTTCTGAAAAACTGGATTTATTTTTCAGGAATTTGACTCAAGTTACCATATTGTGTCATATTTTGAAATTGTGGGTCCAGATTTAGCCTGCTAGGAGACAAAATTTACAGAACTGAGTGAGTATCAATGAATATCATGTGCCTATTGTATTAATATAGACTTAGCCTAATAAAAATTATGATTAAAACCTCTTCTTTGACTAGCTGTTTGGTTTATGCTGGATCTCGTTTGTTTGACAACAAATACTGAATGGAGGAAGGGTACTCACACTAGTTGAAGCACATCTTCTAGCAGCATACAAATAAATCCATTTCTCTGATGGAAGTGATAGACACGAGTAAAGAAGTCATCAAGATTCTGAATGTGATTCCAGCGAGCTGTAAACAAACACATATGACAAATAAAACCACATGAATAAAACGACTTATTTGGGGGAATCAACACCGGTTGCAAAATTCATTCTTCTCAATATTTTGTCTTTTCATATGATTATAAGTTTAAAGTTGTACAAAGAGGTATCCAAAAAAACTTTAAATGACCTCTTATTTATGGGTTTGAAAATTGTGTTTAGTAGCAAGACAGAAGATAGTTTTCTTTTAGTTAGGAAACATCTAGATATCTCAGAGAAACCTGGATTTGTATGTTCCTATGTCTTTTTACAGGTCATGACATCTACTACTTTACAACTGTATAAAACATAACAATTCTTCTGTCATATAAAATGAAATTGAAGCGATTTTATTGTCAGAGAGCATTTTGGTCTGTTTGATAATTGGGATTTAACGCCTGACTGATTAAAGGCCATTTCACTCATCAGACGGGGCATACGCCAAAAGGGTGATGGAAACCACCCTCAACAGTACTGGCAACAACAAAGACAATACAGGTAAAAAAAACAAAAGGACAGTCACAGGACGTACCTGTTGTCCTAATCAATATGGAATCTATTAATCCATCATCAACCAAACTGGTTTAGAATGTACATGTACATGAAGAATCAGTTCTAGCCATATATAAATTGGATCCTTGTTGGCATGACAGTACCTCAATCATTTTCTGGAACATCCACACGAAATAGAAAGCGATTAAAAAGTGAAAGTAACAGTGACATACCATTGCTACTGGAGGGTACTTGATGAATGAGGACATCAGTATCGTGTAGAGGGAGCTCAGAATCATCATCCTCTTCTTCATCATAGGACCCCAAGGCCTGGTAACTTGTCTCAAACTCTGTCATGATTAATAACTAGTACCCTGTTTGGTGAACACAAATCTTACATATCAATGAAGATTCACACAGAAAACAATTATTTATATCATTAATACAATCTTCTTTCTTGATAAGTTTTATAATATGTTCCAGTGGCATAAACATGGGAAAAGAGATATAAGCTTATTCAATATTGTATACAGTATGATCAGGATGGCTTGATTGAGCGATATTGTGGCGTAATTTCTTCAGGTGTCTTGGCAGTGTTTTTCCAGTTGATGGAATGACAGTCCGATTCAACAGAAAGTCCATCAGTGCAGCCCCCACCCCCTGCCATGGAAGGTGAGAACTCAGATAAGTCTGAATTCTGGTACCCTACCCCCAAACTTGTACCTTGGTTAAGATATACTACTCGCTATTAATTACAACAAGTGCATGGATGGATTGATGGACAGTGTAACAGTCTAAAGGGCCGTACTGATACACATTATGTATGGCACAATGTCATATTTCTGCTGACTGTAGAGATTGACAGAGTGATATCTTATGCCATGCTAAAGGGTCTCACTTAATATATGATGGCAGGGAAATGAAAAATCCACTCTGGCGACTAATTCATCATATTGCATGTCAAAAACCAGAAAACAGACATCATTCTGGCATTGTGTTTGCTAGTCAAATGTCTGAAAAATTTAAAAGAGGGCAAACATGTTGTGAATAAACAGCAGTGTATTTAACAATTTTTAAATTACCACAACCATAAAGTGTAAGATTCTTTGATACTGTTGGAGAAATAATTTACCTCCAGTATTAAGTAAAGACAGCCTTGCTCTTCAAGCAAACTGCCCTAGGCCAGTGTTACAATTCCCCAAGATAAGTATTTGCATCTACCGTGTCACCTAAAGGAATTTAGCCTGAGTTTTTTTTATAAGGGTTTAACGTCGTACTCATCCAGGGGTATTTCACGTATTTGATGATGCATAGTCCACTTCACACTGCTCCTTGCCTTATTACGGTGGAAAACCGAGAAGAAACCTCATAAAAACCAACCCTGCGATTGCAAGAGCCACATCTTAAGACTTACTCATATACTTGAAGGTCGACAGATGGATTCCTGTAGAAAGTAAGCTCAGAAAGCGCACTCGCACGTTTAGCCTTAGAGATACTGATAAAACCTAAGTGTTACACATCTAGATCCAGGTATCGTCAATGCAGTCTTGCGCTTTACAGCTGTATCCTGTCCGTTATGACTGTTTCAATTAGGAGAAAAGGTCATGTAATGCATTTCAGTCTGTTGATTGGGTAGATTTGTCAAGATGGCCGAATTTCAGTTATGGAATCTCCTCATTCGACGAGATTCAGTGGATCTTACCATCTATACACAACCGAAGAAGGTCAAATTTGCCTAACAGACTCTATTCACATCAGCCGACAGGTGACAGTTTTTGTCCATTCGAAAATACCAGCTTTGTCACGTTTTTTCGACCAAAACGGACCAATAGGCATGCTGAAGTCATTAAAGGAGACAATCGCTGGTCTATACACACCTAGATATGTAACATGTAGGCTTAAAGTTTTTTTTATATAAGTCTGCCAAGAGCTGCGTTTTTGTAGCTGCGTTCACTTAAGGTAGCTGGTCTAAGCAATATTGTTAAACTTCCTTCAGCTACATTCTCCAAACCGCCGATCATCCTGATTGTCAATAAAGCAAGCGTAAAACTACTTGTCGATACCTGGGTGTAGGCTAATCCTGATCATCGCCATTCGATTTCGAAAGTGAAATCAGAGACTTGAAATTGTTACAAGTTAAAAATTGTTTGTATACCTGTCTTACGATACGATTGAAAAAACAGCAGTTTGTCAAAATGGCATAACATTTCATCTCAACGTTAAAACGTTTGACTGATTATCTTTTCATTGTTGACAAACAAAGCGTCTGTCAAATTTGCGTACTATACTAAACCAACCAAATTCAAAACGGATGTTGTTGAATTTGAGCAAAGATGAAAATAATTTGAAACCGTGTTTTTATTGGTGGAATTAGCTTTAACATATGACTTTGTATTTAATATTTTTATTATTTTTCTGTGGTAAGAAAAGCCGGTTTATTAAGATTTTTAAGAAAAAATAAATTACTCATATATAGGTCATTTATTTGGCCTATTTTACAGAAAGAGCGACACTTATGGACATGTACACACCAAAATAACTGCGCTAAAAATATATATATTTTTAAATGTATTTAAACTAGGTAAAGTTGCATCAGTTTTCACTTCCGCTTCCTTGAAAAAGGGAAAATATAGAGGATATTTTCTGTTGTATTACTGTCAAACTTAAAGTGTTACCCCTAGTCTTCAATCTTTGTCTGATTGTGACTGAGTACTAGACTACAACTGATAGTCTTCCAGAGATTTTCGATGTCAGAGCTGCTCCAACAGTTTGAGATGAATGCTATCACTCAGCAGCAGGTAATATTGCAAACTTAACAAAAAAAGCAACATGGCAAAGAATAAACACATATCAACTTGTGTTTATTTCAATATCGTTAAGTTCGGCAAGGAGATCGACATATGATAATCTTTCATACTGTGTTGTTGTTGGAAAGTAGCTGATTAGGCTACTTTTCTTCATTATTTTTTAGCTTGGAGAAAATGAACTAGTATAATCCTATCCTTATAAATAACACCTAGATAATACACATTTAGATCTTAAATGAAAATAGACACATAGCCTATCTTATCATCTAGGCAAGTTTAAATCTTCCAGCTGATTTGCCAATGCAGTAAACAAAAAACACAGACCGTCATCTTGCCTTGTTCAAACCGAAAGCGAGAGCCAAAATATAACGAATTGTAACTCCTGAACAGGAATGCCTGCGGCCGTGGCTCAGTGGTACCGAGTGCGCTTCCTTAACTGAACATGCTTCGATTTACTGTTCATGGGTTCAAGTCCGCCTTTCGACCATCAGGTATATAAGTGAGTCACATGTTGTGGCTCCGGCAATTGCGGGGGTGGTTTTTACGAGGTTTCCTCTCGGTTTTTCACCGTAATAAGGCTTTGTACAGTGTAAAGTGGACAATCCGTCGTCATATAGGCCTAAGTGAAATACCCTTGAGTATGACGTTAAACACTAATCAAACAAACAAACCTGAACAGGAATAGAATTCGAACGAGGCAAGATGGCTAGCTGTGTTTTTTGTTTACGGTTGACTGCATCACCAAATCGGCTACGTATTGACCCTGGCAACACAAAAGTGAAGATTTTGCTGAAGGACTCTTGCATTGAGCTAGATACGGTAGGAAACGTGTCTGTTGTTTTTTGAAATATAGGTCAACTTGGCCCCACCTCAACTCGACCACAACCAACCCGTCCCCGGTCTATACGAACTTGGCCCCAGTCTAATACCAACTCGGCCTCAGTTTAAATGTGAGCAGGTGGGCCATTGCCCTGCAGCTTACTCCCTCAGCTTCCTTGGTGGATCGTAAGAGGCGAGATAAGAGGTTGCTTTCTGTTGTCCTGGTGCTCTCAGAGCTAAAGGGTAATGGGAAGCAGATTTGTTTGTGATGTTCTGTATTTTTGTCCGTCATATAAGTGAAATACCCTTGAGTACGACGTTTAACACCAATCAAACAAACAAACAAACAAACCATTGATATTCAGTGTATCACACAGGTTCTTATTAGATAACCTCGAAGTATATAACTAATGTGATTTTATATTATTTTACAATAAGACAGAAGTATTTAATATATTTTGACCATTTGTCTTCAAGTGAGACATTGTTGATTAATTTCTGTTAAGAAGACTTTATTGCACACATTAATGTTTACATTGTTGCTATCAGTATCTGGAATTGTACTAAAGCATGGATATATTTATCTGGTGTGCAGGATACTAATAGCAGTCTCATGTAGGATTATTCCACATTTCAGGTGACCACAATTCGAGGTAATCAGCCTGAGCAGTGTACAGATGCTGTCCAGGAAATACTACAAGTTGTTCAACAGGAGGCTCAAGCCTTAAACAAAGGGTAAGCTGTAGTTTATGACACTGCTTCCCGCAGGTTTGCTGTCAGAAGGGTGCACAACTAAGATGAACAACTACCTACTAAAACACCCGAATTCAAAAGCAGTAAAAGGAAATTTGCCGACAAAGAGGTTATTTTTATGTTACAAAGTAAATTTGTGATTATTTCCACAATTAAAGGATAAATGTCATTTTTTGCACTTCTACCTCATTAACTGGACCCCCGTGAGGGAGCGGGGTTCAATAGTGATTTCATATCTTACGATTGGTGCTCTCTCCAATTGGATTTCCTTTTGGTTTTTCACTGTATTTAAAGTAACAGTCTGATCAAAACCTGAAGTTAATGGATCCAAATTTAGGGACATTTCTTTCTTAGGTTAGAATAACACACCAAATTCTGAGCTTGATTTCAAAATAACTGATCAAAATATTTTAATCTTATTTCAACCCTTAAAACTTTATTTTGTTAATAAATAATCTAACTTGTCTATTTTCAGGGAGTTTCCTTTGAAACTTTTATGTCCAAATTTCTTAATTGGTCGTATAATTGGTAAAGGTGGGAAGGTAATCAATGCTATCATGCAGCAGACAGACACACACATCGTTGTCTCAAAGTAAGTTTTACCTTCAATCATTTTGTTACAATTGTTTCAGGCCCCATTAGGGAGCAGGTGGGCCATGGCCCTGCAGAATACTCCCTCGGCTTCCTCGGTCGATCGTAAGAGGCGAGAAAAG
>JARFOD010141441.1:0-13088 GCA_031763545.1 Mopalia muscosa
TATTTCTGTCCGTCGTCATATAAGTGAAATACCCTTGAGTACGACGTTAAACACCAATCAAACAAACAAACAAAACTTTATTTGCCAAGTGTTGAAATGCAGAGTAGCTCAGAATAGTAACCCTTGGCTAGACAAAATGAGTTATGCCTGATTCAAAGATAGGTTTGCAAAGAATGCACACTGAAGTATTTCACTTAACTCTGTAATGTGATGCATATATTAAAATTCAAATCAAGTTTTTATACAAAAATTACAATTAATGGATTGCTTCACGACAAATTTTGTATTTTTTAAAATACTATAAAATAAAATACTTGTAATTTCAGGTGGCTCTTTGTTTGATGTACAGCCAACGCCTTACCTTTGCTATGCTGCAGTCTGGACATAATAAAGTGAATTACTTATTGGAATATGCTGCTCGACTGGTGGCTGACAAAGCTGCTGATTTCATCATCAATCAAGGGGGATGGGTAAGTTACCCTGTCTTGAAGCAGAACTGTGCTTTACAGAGAGGCTTTCCATAAAGTGGTCATAGGGGCATCATTGAACCTCTGATTGGTTATTTTTTAATTAATATTTAGTCTTTCCATTCATCCATTGCCACTTTCCAGTTTTAAGGTGTTAAATTAAGTTTGCATAAATTGGGGAGACCTCCGCCCCTTCTGTCCCGTCTCCCAAAAAGCAAAGGTCTGGGTTGCAAGTTTATTATATATCCTTTCACCTTAAATATTTTGTTGGCAAAAAACATTAATACTATGTATTTTAAAATGTATTGAATTCATATTAGCATTTCAACCATCTTTCTCTGTTGCAGAGTTTGCTGGCAGAGACTGATATAGATACCTCCTCACTTAATTTATCAATCGGGTCAGGAGATTCCTCCCGGGTTCCTAGTCCTACCAAACAGGACCGACCAATGGCTGCTATCCCAGAGACCTCAGCAAGTACCTCCAAAAACATACTGCCTCAAAATGAAACCAGTAGTGACGAACTCAGCGAGGAATCAAAGGAACAAAACACTGAACAACGTTCTCAGTATAGCTCATTCATCAACCCTGTGTTTCGACGATTATCATATGTAGGTTTTAGCTTTTCTATTGTGGCGGCTGTAGCAATTGTTGGAGTTGCCATAGTTTTAAGTAAACATTAATGCAGTCCATTCAAGAATGATAACTGAAAATTGAATCATCACCAAACAGAGACTTCATTGAATATGCAATTTCCCTGGTCACATGTAAATCATTCGGCTTTAATAGTTAATCAATTTAAAATATGAATCTCGCTTTTTCTTTTACAATTCTTGTTTTCTTTAGATTCTTATGTTTTGAAAATACGTTTATGACTGCATATAATACTTTCAATTGACATAATATGTATATGAAATGGAAACTAGAATTTATTGTCAATATTTTGTCAATAGCATTTTGATTTTTATTATTCTGCAATTAATCTGAAAAAAAGCTGGGAACATGTACATGTAGCTTCATATTGTTAGATACTGTTTGATCTATTTACTACCTGATTATGTGTTACATGTCCGAATGAATACCTGTGTACCTGTACATAGAAAACATAACATTACATAACATGTCTATAGACCAGAGTCTCGCGTTCCATATTTATTGGTTCTCAACCTCATCTGTCAACCTTCATGAAGTGTAAATGCTGTTTTGGGGTCATATTTGGAATAATTAGACTTAAAGTCTTGCTGTGAGAAGAATTTTGAATTTATTTTTTTTGCAATCATAATCTATAAAATGTTTTATTAATAGGATTTTCTTTATGAGCCCAAGGGGTCCAGCAAAACAGTAAAGTTATATAACAGAAAAATTGATGATTTTATTGTAGTAACTGTTGCCCACTTGAAGATATGAAAATAAATTCCTTTATTTTTTAAGAGCCGGAATGAATATTATGAAAGGTGTTATTTTATCACCTATTTGTTAATTGTATCAGCATCAAACCAAAGTTAACATCCACACAACTGTATTTATTTTTAGAAATGTAACTCTAACATTTGCTAAGAGATGTTATATTATAATTTTGTTTGTTGCAGCTTGGGCTGTATCATATATATTTGTACCAAATAATTGTTAATTCTGAACTCGGGTGGTTGGACAGTGCTTGCTGTTACAATGTTGCTCTTAGAGTTGTGGAGAAACATTGAACCAATCTATTGTGGTACACGTAGATGTATCTTTGTTTTGTTCCTTGTGGCTGTCGTGTCGGTTGCCAGTGGTGTTGAGGGGGGTTTCTCTTACATATTGGAGTGGCAGGTCATATGAGTCCAAGCCCACAGCCGTGGCTTAGTGGGTAGCGTGCTTGCTTACTAAACTGAACCTGCTTTGATGTACCATTAATGGGATCGAGTCCGCCTGTAGACCATCAGGTATATGAGCTAGTCACATGTGGTGGGGTTTTCTCTCGGTTTTCCACCCTAATAATGCTAGGGGCAGTGTGAAGTGGACAATCTGTTGTCAAATAAGTGAGATACCCTTGAATATGATGTTAAATCACAATCAAACAAACATTTGAGTCTTAACAAACCTTGAGGTCTTGCTGGAGCCCTTGGTTGATTTTCAGAACACCCATTACATTTAGTGTCTTATGCAGAAGAATATAAATCTGTACCATAAATATTTTTGGAAAGCTTCGATACTCAGGATTACATATATGTGCATGTGGTGAAAATCGAATTATTATTTTTTTAAAAGACTGCAAAATGGGTTAATGTCAACAGAAAAAATAACCGCATTGTTTATCATTTATTTCTCCAAGTTCAATAACAAGAAGACTCAATAAATTTGTTGACTGTAGAATAGTCCTTGAACTATATATAGTAAACGGTGCCTCATTTTTTTTTTTTTAATTTGATTAGACATTCCCAGTGGATTTTTTTGTCTATCCCACCTTGGAAAGTCTTATAAAAATGTCAAATACAACTTTCATAAAACATTAAAATATCAAGGTTGAACCTCTAAAAAAATGAAGGATGAACCTCTTAAAAAATGAGGCACTATTTACTAGACGAAGGGGTCCAGCAATACCTTAAGTAGGGGCAACTCCAATCAAACCAAATCATTCTCAGTGGATCACAACTCACAAACTATGTGAGTAAGCAGACCCCATAATGTATTTGCTTGATATATCTATCTACTGGGCCCAGTTGCTCAAAACCAAGATCATCTGCTACTACTAATAGATTAAGACACAAATCTAGGATTCAAGATAGACCTTCAACATAATGTGATGTCTCCTAATTTAGATTTTTGTTCATAGGGCTTTGAACAACTGGACAAAAGTTTCATTTTCACTAGTTTAATGTCAATATATAAACTACTGACATCAACTTGCATGTGTACAAGTTTATTAATGAATCTACATGATATTTCACTATAAAACTGGCTATTTTCTTGTTGGATCTATGTGCCTTGTGACTGACGAACTGCAGTTTAAGTAGTGTATTTGAGGGTGTGTTGTGTTAATCTGCAGATCATATAGAGATTGTTATTGTTTCAACAAATTTGGTCACAAGTGCTTTATGTTGAAATAAATTATTTTAAATTTTATACCATTTTGAAATAAAACTGTGATATTGCTGTCTGATTTCAGAGTTTTACGCTTAATTTATTTGGCTATGCAAACATTTTAACTTAACCAACTTCCCCCTTCCCCACTTTATGTTGCATTTTATCTTTGCCAAAGACAATTAACAAACACATTAGCTTTTGCATAATGGAGGGTATTTTATAGGGGAGACTAAGTTTACCCCATGTAAGTCTGTCTGTTAATTGATTGGTGCTTTATGCCGTGATTATGGATATCTGTCTGTAAAAGACCTTAATAACCAGTGTATTTTGCCCCAACGCTGGGGCAAAATCAATTGTTTGGCTCAAACTTTGTTCGCAGCTTTATTATGACGAGTTCACTTTTACAAAGTTTGGACTTTTATGTATGTAAAAAGACTTTTAAACATTAGATTTTTTTCACCGTTAGAAGGAAAGTAACAGTGTGAAGTGAGACATCCGTCGTCATATAAGTGAAATACCCTTGAATACGATGTTAAACCCCAATAAAACGAACAAACTCTCATCGTTGCATTACCCTGGTGCCATTGGTAGACCATGCAGTAATTAATGATAAAGGGGACATAACTCTTCCCAGCATCGGTACGCTTGTCTCACAAAAGCCCAATCTGCTGGTAGTGCTATGTCTGTCTCTCGTCGGTAGCGCCCTTTGAAGAATGAAAATGGGTTCCATTGCCCTCACGGTTCTTTCTATGACCATTGGCTTCTTTTTCATTTTTGTGGGGACATTGAAATTAACCCCGTCTGTGAACACGGACGTTTACAAGGAAATGGTGAGAAATCGGACGGCTTTTCAGTTTTACGGATCTGCATACAACAACAACACAATGCTAATTCCTTTCGTACAAATTGGGATTGGATTTATTCAATTATTATTCAGTTTTTAAATGAATAATCATCTCAGTATAATTCTATTTGGGTTAAATACGTATTGACTTGAAGTTGTTTACCGGGTACTTTCAATAATTAATTTTCTAAGCGTAACATAATATTGTATGCCTGTTAAACAGTTCTTGTCAATTTCATCTGCACCAGAGAATGGTATACAATATTATATATCACTGTCGATGTTAATGCGGGGGACACACGGGCGATTATAATCAGTACAATTGGTACAATCACCGCGACCGGGCGATTATATTTGCCCGTGTGTCCCCTGCACAAGTGTAGCTTCAAATTGCTCTGGTGCTCTCTGTGATGTGTCGAGAGGGAGAAACCTTGCTCTGGTGCTCTCAGTGGTGCGTAGAGAGGTAGAAACCTTGCTCTAGTGCTCTCAGTGGTGTGTCGAGAGGGAGACACCTTGCTCCAGTGCTCTCAGTGGTGTGTCGAGAGAGAGAAACCTTGCTCCGGTGCTCTCTGTGGTGTCGAGAGGGAGAAACCTTGCTCTGGTGCTCTCAGTGGTGCGTAGAGAGGTAGAAACCTTGCTCTGGTGCTCTCAGTGGTGTGTCGAGAGGGAGAAACCTTGCTCCAGTGCTCTCAGTGGTGTGTTGAGAGGGAGAAACCTTGCTCCCGTGCTCTCTGTGGTGTGTCGAGAGGGAGAAACCTTGCTCTGGTGCCCTCAGAACTAAACCTTAAAAGGCAGCATGGAGCTGATCTCGGTGATCTGTTTGAAATTGTGATATTTTTTATATAATATCAGGTCCTGTCTTTGTTGCCAGTGGCGTCAAGAGTGATTTCCTTCACGGTTTCACCCATTGGGCAGACAAATAGTCATATGAGTGAAATAACTGTAAGTAGGGTGTTAAACCACAATCAATCAAACAAATCCTGGTTCAAATTTTGATCAACATTTAGAAGCTGGGTAACATAATTATACAATTTCTGGATAACCACTTCTTGTTTTGTGATAGAACACAACGTTTTGATCAGGGGCTTAGCCAGAAATCTGAAGTAGGGTGTCCAAAATGGTCATTTTGCTTCACTTTTCATATAACTGGGCGTCCAATATTGACAGTTTTCCTATCTCCTGCATGTTAAAGTTTCTTAAAACAGGGTGTCCAAATGAGGCAATTGTTCACTTCAGGGCGTCCACCTGGACGGGTGGACGGGTGTCTGCCTAAGCCCATATCATTGATGTATATTAGAGTCCTTTCTCATATGATAAGACATGTACATTATTTAACTTACGGGAGTAGTGTTAATATAGCTATTTTGGCTTTCTATCATTATATTTTTCAGGGATTTCTATATTAAATAAAATATTTTTAAACCCATTGTCCCTTACAATTTGCTACATGGGTTCAGAAAGTATTCTGCCACATCAAATAACTCTCTTAATATAGCCATTGCAGCTTTCTATCATTGCATTTTTCGAGTTTTTTTTTATTATTAAATAAAATATTGTACAAACCAATAGTCTCGTACAATTTGCTACATGTGTTCAGAAAGTATTCTGCCACATATTATAACTCACTTGCAATGCCTTAAAACCAATTATTGTTAGTTGATAGAAGTTTATGTATGTAAGTGTTCAATACATAATAGGAGTCTAATTACACCCCGACTCCTGTATGCATTACTAAGAGCTATATGCATAGCCAAAGCTGACTCACATCACTCAATTAATGATATTATTAAAGTTTGCTTTACATACAGTAGGCAGTTATTATGTAATTATATTTACATTTATATATATACTGGTTGCTAGTAAATGTCAAATAATTGCACACTATACAGCCTGCACTGGGCAAACATGGCTCACAGTTACATGCACATAGTTAATCAATCTGGAGCTACATTACATCAGCTGCAGCCTACACAAATCCACTCCACTGTTGTATGGAATAAATAAATACTGTTTAAAATGATTAAATACTTGCACAGGTGTGAATGCTGGTTTAAACTGATATCTGATTACATTTATGTTTCTAACACACTATAATATATAACCAAATAGTGATTAAATTCCGCACTCATTTTAAGTGTCATTTACTATTTTATATTTTTACTAGGAGGTGTTTTTGTAACTTTTTACCTGGACACTGTTACAGTGACTAGGATCAAGGCCTGCAGTCAAGGGTATTTCCCTAATACATGTATGATGTACATTGTATAATGACAGAATGTCAACTTCACATTGTTCCTTGCCTTATTAAGGCGGAAAACCTGGACGAAAACACCAGTCACATTGTGTGACTCCCTTATATTCAAGTACCTGAAGGGCCTGACAGATATACTACTCGATCACATAAAAGGTACATCAAAGCAGGATTAGTTGGTGCACATACTAATCCGTAAGCCATGATCGCAGGCCTTCTTTTCTTATAACTTATCAGCTGTTACCTTTGTATACAAAATGTATCACCTTACCAAAATAATTGAATTAATTACTAATGACAGTCTGAAGATGACAGACTATAAATGTAATTTTACTGGATACAACCAGCTTCTACTCAGAGTCTGACTGAATGAACAGATTCAGCTGTAGAGTTATATAGATTTTTTACTTCTGTACTGTAGACCCGTTTATTTATATGTCTGACATCATACCATACATACCTATTGAACAGTATTATTGATTTCTATGAATAACAGAATTCATCATACTAGACTGATGCTTTATAGCTTTGAGCTAGATACATAATGATCTAGGTTAGAATTTCAGGCAGATAGAGCCAGGGGGAGTCTAGTAACCTCCTCCAAGACAAAAATGATTGAATCGATGGACCTAAAAATATGTTTTATAGCTTACTCTTGTACAGTTGCAACCACAAATTGGCAATACTGTAGTAATATTGTGGTCTTATTAAGTTATTAATTTAAATGGTCGACTGATTGGTGTTTTTTGCTGTACTCAAGTGTATTATCTTATTTATGATGGCGGATTACTTCAATGTAACTGATGTGAAATGTGTATTTTTTTAAATATACCGGTAGTTGAAAATTGATCTTCCTCCAGGGTTTAGTGAAGACAGCAGTGTTGCGCTCCAAATGTCCCATATAACTACATAAATAAGACCTATATATTACACCAAGTGAAATACGGTTTGAATATCATAAGAACTCTTCTACATAGACAAGTAATCTAAATTGCCAGCAAGGCTGAGGGTCTCCTTTTTAAATTTTTTTTCTTTTTGCCACTACAGCAATGACAAGGTACAAAAGACCCAAAGTTCCTACCTGAAGCAATCAAGGACGGAGATAACGAAACTTTAAATCGTCACTTAGATCTTACAGCACCAGGTCAACAGGACCATTCCTCCAGATACTCACTATATTATTTATAGTTTTGTATGACGACAAATTGTCCACTTCACACTGCCTTATTATGGTGGAAAACCGCGAGGAAATTTTCATAGAATCAAATCATGGGTTTAATTTCAAGTAAATAATTATTTGAAGTAGTTAGTATTCGAATGGATGGGCAAACTACCACCTGTGGTCTGTCATATGTTATCTACATTACATGCAATCGTTGACTATGTCTATGTTAATTCACTAGTTGTCACGACAGATAAAGTTTAGTACACACGTATATTCCCTTTCCATATTACTTCTTTTTTATACAATTATGCAACTACCAGTTATTTGTTTGTTTTCTTGGATTTTTTTTTATGTTCACTATCTCATGATGGCATCTCAGTGCCATGACAGTTACCATCCCTGTTGCATCAACACATACAATGCAACCAGCGGCTTAGCCAGAAATCAAAAGAACGTTGTCCAAAATGGACATTTTGCTTCAATTTTAAATAACTGGGTGTCCAATTTTGACTGTTTTCCTATCTTCAGCATGTTAAAGTTTCTTAAAACAGTGTGTCCAAATGAGGCAATTTTTCACTTCAGGGTGTCCACTTGGACGGATGGAACATAAATAGGACTGTCTAATAAAACTTATAATGTTAGTACTTCAGCGAAATATACATGTATGTATTTAAGCAATTAGATTGTCAGATTGATTGGTGGTTTACGACGTGATCAAGGGTATTTCACTTAAATGAAGACAGTGTATTCCCATAATAATTGACACTAGCACAATGATTGTTTGTTTGTTTGTTTGATTGGTGTTTAACGTCGTACTCAAGGGTATTTCACTTATATGACGACGGACACAAATATAGAACATCACAAACAAATCTGCTCCCCGTTACCCTTTAGCTCTGCGAACACCAGGGCAACAGAAAGCAACCTCTTTTTTTGCCTCGTACGATCAACCGAGGAAGCCGGGGGAGTATTCTGCGGGGCCATTGCCCACCCACTCCCTCACGTGGCAATTAACAGAACAAAGACAAGTCTAGAATCCAGTAGCATTTTTGAACATTTAAATAACTAGACACCAGTCTCAGTGAGAATAATGAACACAGCACTCGTTTGAAAACAAAGAAAATTTTTTTTTTTTTACATAAAAATGATAACTAGTGTTACAATTTCATTTCACAAGTTTCAGGATATCACACTATTAGAATTCCACTAGTTTCAGACCAGTCAAGTTTCATACTGTTCTCAAAATGTGTGTAATTCCATGTATGTATTTTACAGATTTGGTTTGTTATAATAAACACTTAACTAAAAACAGATCCTGAGCGAGCCCTGAGAAAACACTTATTCATTTTGAGTAAAAGGTAATAAACTGTCCTGCAAGTTTGTGTTTTTATCAGAATAACTGTTTAACTTGAAGGCAAAACTTGCAGACATGAACAACAATTTCCCAACATTCTGTTCTAAAATTAAATGCATCTGGTAATACAATCAGGCAGTCACAACCAAATACAAGCTACACATGTGTATATATAGTAATATTCATTTTAATCGAGACCTCAAAAGGATTGATGTAAATTAATCCTAGAATTTTGTTTATTTGCCCATCAGAATTTCAGAACAAAAACACCCTCAAAATAAGAGTGTACCAAAGGAAATGTAAAGCATTTATTATGCTCTTAAAGTTATTGTATTAGGTGATTAACTTTCTCATAATTGTCTGGATTTTTTCACAAGTTGAGCTTATGATCCACTCTGAGTTGAACTTTATTACATCGATTGCTTGGCTTTTGAAAGAAGTTCTCTAGCTATAATGAGGCGCTGTATTTGAGCTGTGCCTTCATAGATCTAAACAGATAAAAGAAATAAAGAATTATATCAAGAAAACAACATGCATTTGTCAAAAGTGTGAGAACTTATCATTAGATTTAACATGTTCAAGATGTACTGGGTGAAGAAATCACTCTCCAGCAACACCCAATGGCAAAATATGAGAGCATCACATCCTGGACATTTACAGGGACATTTACAGGGACATTGCTAAACAAGATTGACTGATTGATTGGCGTTTTATGTTGTGTTAAGAGTATTTAACTTATATATGATAGCAGTGTATTCCAACAATATTTGACACTAGCACAACCAAGATGTGAAGTGTTTTCAGAATGTTGGAAAGTTAATTTACCTTCAGTGTTAAGTACAGTCAGCATGGCTACTCTTGAAACAAACTACCCATAACCAGGCCTTAAATACATCCTTGAGGAAAGCAATAATAAAACAAAAACAAACCTCAATTGCATGTGTAACACTCATATAGCTGAAGTCGAAAGACTAACTCAAACCGGCAAGAGGTAAATCTATTATGTCAGACTAAATGGATTAAATGGAGTGTAAATATTTCAGTTAATTACCTGATAGATTTTTGCATCTCTCATCAGTTTTTCAACTGGATATTCACTATTGAAGCCATTACCCCCCAAAATCTACAACAAAAGGTATTAAAAGATAGACATTTTATTTCAACAACATTTACATGTAGACAAACGCTTTTTATTGGTTTACGAGGATTTCTTTTTTACAGTACTTTTACCTGGTTGATGATGAGGTACATCTCTCCAATGAAATATCTTGAGGAATATTGGTTTGTAAAAAGAAAATTGACTTTTGCATATACCTGAAACCTTATGCAACTATGATTTTCATACAATGATGTTTTATTTACAATTAACTAAAACAACATGCAACTATCATTTTAAATTTTCCAATATAATTAGTTTACAAGTATAATTTTCTAATATAATTAGTTTTTTTTTAATAAAAACTTTATTTTCTTAATAAACAAAAACAAAAATGTTATGAATGAAAACCACTCCCATCATTATTAACGAGCATATGTCTTATTAGCCATGGTGTTATAGCCATATAAATAGTACAACAGTCATGTGGGTATCTTACCTTTCAAGGAAGGTAAACTCATGACGAATTTGCATTATTTTGTTTTTTTGAAAAGCCAATAAAAACTTTAGACTGGAAGCTGTTTAGTAGGGTCGGTCGGGTTAGACAACAGAAGACGTTTTTTTTTTAGGCCTAAGATTACTTTCGTTATTTGACAGTGGTGTATATTACCCTAGGTTCCTTTCCAAATTCTCTGTTCACTTTCTGCTTTATTCTAACATATATAATGCAAAAAAGTTATACACTGACATTAATTTGGGCTTCTATTATTTTGGGTGCCCTTGCGTTTTCTGGAACGAAGTTGACCCTTGAAGCTCCTCTGATGAAACAACCATCAACTAACTACCTGTTGGAAAATTCATGTTTCTCCAGCGCTTTGTAAATCAGTAGGTCTATATGCCTAACATACAGCCCTCAACCAGAGATCTGAGAAAAGTTTGTTTGTTTGATTGGGGTTTAACGTCGTACTCAAGGGTATTTCACTTATATGACGACGTGCCAGCCCAATGGGTGAAGGAAACCACCCTCGACAACAGTGGCAACAAACAGACAGGACGGGACAAATACAGGACGCCAACAACAGGATGCAATACAGACACCACAAACAGATCAGCTTCTTATTCCCCTTTGGCTCTGAGAGCCCCAGGGCAACATGGAGCTCCCTCCAAATGCCTGCGTCTGAGAAAAGATCTTAATTATTAATTACCTGCACAGCATCTGTAGCACACTTATTAGCAATGTCACCGGCATATGCTTTAGCAATAGAGGCGTAATAAGTGTTCCTCCTGCCCTGATCTATCTCCCAGGCTGACCTCTGAGTCGCCATACGAGCCAATTCCACACTCATTGCCATCTCAGCCAGCATAAATGATACCGCCTGGTGCTGGTTGGGGAAAAAAAAACATATCTGGTATTTAGTTTACTAGGAGGTGAAACATAAAAACAGGTTATATTGAGATTTGCATATTAAAACCATAGATATTTTACCAAAAGTAGGCTGTTTGTTTAATTGGGGTTTAATAAGGAACTCAAGGGTATTTCGATTTTATGATTGACCACTTCACAATGCACATAGCCTTATCACTGTGGAAAACCAGGATGAAACGTCTTAAAAACCACCCCCGCGATTACTTGAGCCACATCGTGTGATACTCATATACATGTTGGTCGATCCTGTAAATGGCAAATAAAGGAGGATTAGTGAGCGCACTCGGTACCACTAAGCCATGGCCCTCAAAGTAGGATAGGATTAGATTTGATTGTTTTTGCTTGATTGGGGTTTAACGACAAACACAAGGGAATTTCACTTATATGACGACGGATTGTCCACTTCACAATGCACCTAGCCTTATCATGGTAGAAGACCGAGAGGAAACCTCGTAAAAACCACCCCTACGATTGCTTATATACCAGGGCCCGAGGTTAGCCCAAGGTTATAAAAACTTTAGCATACTCAAGTCCGAGTCTGTGCTCAAACTCTTGAGATCATGCTCCCCTGAGTTATGCTCAAAATTGGTGGTTATAAAATGTTTTGAGCACGTACTCAGCAGAGTACAAAATTAATGTTTGTTTGTTTGATTGGTGTTTAATGTCGTACTCAAGGGTATTTCACTTATATGATGGATTGTCCACTTCACACTGCCTTATTACGGAGGAAAACCGGGAGGAAACCTTTTAAAAACCACCCCTGCGAGTGCCGGAGCCACAACATGTGACTCCCTCAAATACCTGATGGTCGAAAGGCGGACTCGAACCCGTGAATGGTAAATCGAAGTATGTTCGGTTCAGGAAGCGCACTCGCTGCCACGGGTCACGTGGCAATGCAGCTATGCTGCTTCACTGAAGTATTTCAGCCCATTTTTATCTCACCTCATAAAGATACTTCCCCATTGTTTTCCGTTCCATGGAATATTTGGTGGCTTCTTCCAAAGCTCTTTGAGCAAGCCCCACAGCACCTGCTGCTACCTGCAGGACAAAAAATAGAAAATACAACACCTCTGAGTAAGCATTTGTTTGCTTGTTAAATTTTTACACTTTTGTTTTAATAAGGGATATAGTTTTTTTTTTTTTTTTACAAAAGCAGGAAAAATTCTAATCACACATATATGCACAAAAAAAGTCACCAGGTATCAGGCCTTATTTTTTCAAAATTTTGCGTAACCCATCTACCGTTCGTGTGAATTAAAACCCACATAACCTATCGTTCGGTTACGTGAAAAAATTTGCGCATGTATATAGGTTATGTACATATACAGTGTAATTATGCTATGTAGTACCACGATATACTGCATAAACGGTAATAACTGGTACCAATCATTGTTTGCCGATTTTAATCAAATATCATTCACA
>JARFOD010141452.1:0-13088 GCA_031763545.1 Mopalia muscosa
TGACATTATATTTAGAATCTTGAAATCCTCTGCTTTCTAAATATATATGATGTTAATATAATCATCTTTTGGAAATAACCGCAAAAGCCACGAAAAGATAAGAGTCGCATTTTTTACTCCTGACTAGCGGTAGAGTCCTTGAGCAAATTCGTAGTGTCATACAATTGGTTAAATTGAAAGCCTGTTTCAAAAGTTGATTAATGGATTGGTTAATGTTTTATGCCGTGGGTATTTATTTCCCTTATATGAAAGCGGTGTATTCCAACAATAATTGACACTAGCACAACTAATATGTGAAGCGTTTCCATAAAGAGGGAAAGTTAATTGCTACTCTTCAAAACAAACTGCCCTTAGCCTGAGATAAGTAACAAAATAAATTTGAGAGAAAATGACGCTTTACTGCATGTTTTTTTTCTGTTTGCGCTCATTTAATAAAACGAGTAATACTAAACATTTATAGTTCACAGAGGCCGTGGTTCAAAGACATTACAATATTGGAAACAGTATTCATGCAGACTTTCGTCTGCTTAGTCATGGGATATTTCTGAGTCATTTGTTTTATATTGGAACATGGGTGCGTTGTCATGGTGATCAGTTCATTTGACTTTGTATTACATAACAAGAAAGGGTTGTTCTTGATCAAGTACTGCGGAGTTTGTTAGTGTTTTTGTAGGCTCTGAACTACAAAAGAATGAAGGAATGTTTATTGGTATGTAGTTAGGCTACGCACCACTGACTTAGGAGGGTTGGTACTAACGATTTTGTGCTGAGATGTGGGTGTCTTCCATGAATGCGTGGTGCGCGGTATTGTTGGTGGTTTCGTGAAAAGTGACGAGATGTGACGGAGAGGTGCGTGATTTGGGTTCATCGTGCCCTAAGCGACTTGTGTGTCTCATTCTAATCGGAGTGATTTCAATCGGTGGTTTGAATTCGGGCATGTGACTTCGTTCTGAGTAGCATTGCCTCGTTCTGAGATCTACCGCTATAAAAGACAGCTGCAATGTTTGGTGTGTTTTTTTTCTTCAAATGCCCAAATTTAGATATATCTGTGAAGAAGTATGATTTCATGTTTACCACATGATGTACCAGTTAATGGTTATTGTTCCTTTTTGGGACACCCGTGACTGATTCTTTCAAGACAACTTAGATCATGCATTCACTTGGAATGAGCAACGTTCAGCCTCCTGAGGGCAACATTGTCCCCTTTTTAATTGTTTGTTTGTTTGATTGGGGCTCAACGTCGTACTCAAGGGTATTTCACTTATAAAACGACGGGTTGTCCGCTTCACACTAATCCTTGCCTTATTGTGTTGGAAAACCATGAGGAAACCTCGTAAAACCACCGCCGCGATTGCCAGAGACACATCATGTGGCACTCATATTGTATTGACAAACGTACTCAATCCCGAGAACGATAAATCGAAAAAGGAGCAGTAAGCGCACACGCTACCACTACGCCACTTTATTTTGAAGCCATGTAGTAATTGCTTCAGGACTACGTCGAACGCTCATTGGGAACTGAACCAATTTTTAAGCGAAAAAATCGGTCCTCCACTGAAGTATAGTACGGGACTCATTTCGCCATGAGCCTCTGTAGCTCAGTCGGTGGAGTATTGGTCCCGGGTTCGAATCGACGCAAGCAAATTGATCTCAATATATAAATAATGTTTTCCCTTTAATCGTCTACCCTGGGTTTTGATGACATAATACTTTGAATAAACTTTCTAGGTCGTAATCTTCTTTTATAGTGTAAATATATTTCCGTTTTATTCTAGCCACAATGGACAAATCAAGGGACTTAAGTGGCTTTTTTTAAGTTAAAAAAAAAAACCGAACACAATTCGTCGGATCGATGGGTCAATCGCCACTTTTGGGCGCTCAAGTCGGCCGATAACTTTTGCTGGCGATCAAATCGGCGCAATCGATTTTAATCGCCCGTTTGTCTCCCGTGTTTTACAAATCCGCTTTTGGAGCGGTCGATGTCTCCTTCTCCGCTTTCACGCGGATACATGTTCAGCAAACGGTTTGAAACGAGTGCTGGGTCGGTACTGTATCATTTAGTTGTAGATTTTTGTGACGACGAGGTCTTAGTTCATGCTAACAAGGTGTCTCCAATATAATCTTTTCCCCACCACATTCTCCAGATCTTAATAAAGAACAAAGCATTTTTATTTATTTATTCACGAGTCATATTTAAATCCAGCATGATTTGTCAGTGCCTATATGCTGTGTTTTCCTAGTCCTGCTGAAATAAAATAATATCTGAAATACTTTTCATAAACAAGTAAAAATAAACAATAGTTAAGATTTACATTTTTTTTAGCATACCTGCACAGTATATTCCTTCGTACTGTAACTTCTTTTTCGCTTTCACAGCACTAGCTTCGCACGTGGCATCACTTTGTTTCGGCATTACAATGACTTTCAGTGGTTTACTTAAGACCACTGAATCGTAACTCTCTACTCCTTGGGGTTTGATCCCACCCCATCCAGTAACAATGACCTGTTCGTTATCCTTATACCAGTCGTCTTGAAAATTCCCAACTATCAAACAGAAATAGTCTATCAGTTACCAGTCAATTATATTATATTATGAAACAGATATCAGCAGATAAAACAAAGTTACCTGACACACTTGTATAGCCCTGAGCAAACCAGTGGCCCTATTTCACAGATATAAGATAACCGAGCAGTAGGCATGTGGCAAACCGTTTTTCATAATAACGTTAATGTTACAATGTTGAATTTTTTCCCCCACTAAAACATGTAAAACTTGTTTATGAAACTTTGAGGCATGAAAGTTTGATATTATTATAAATGTTCAATCCTAAACTCAGTCAAAAATAAACTTCACACCCGTTTGGATGTCGATAAGTCGAACATACAAGAAAGGCGTTTTAAATAATAATTAAATTCCATTTTGTACCCATTCAGGACGGTGTACCATAAAAGTCATGTTCATAATGTAACCAGTTCCACCGGAATGCTACGGAAATGTGAGAGAGTGAAAATGGTAAGTTACAACTTGATGAAAGCATGACAATAGCGCGTATGCCCTCCATGCGTGTACAAATGCGACGCAACGTCTCCTCATGGATTGAATGATGCGTCTGAACACAGCTTGGGGGATGCGTCGCTATAATTGTACCAACATGGCACAAAGTTCCTGCAAATTCTGTGGAGGGTTCCTTACTTGACGAGTCTTCTGTCCAACACATCATATACATGTTCCATGGGATTACGGTCGGGAGACCTTTGACCACTCCATGACATTGATGCCAGTATTCTCTGGAATGAGCCCTTGATCTATATTCCAAATACGCTGAGTGCATCTCAGATGTCGTTGTTCCCAGAGAAGCCGTGGACGTCGGTGTAACTGGGTTAAAATTGGTCGATGTTATGGCAGGCTATTACGTATGGTTTGGGCAGTCCCACGACATCTACACAATTCATTCCTAGTGAACGTTACAGTGAGAAGTCGATTACGCAAATTACGTAAGACGATTTGTCTTCTGCATGTGTCGTCACACATGGTCTACCCGAACGAGGTTGGTGTACTGAGGTGCCAGTTTGTTGGAGACGTGTCTGGAGAGCATGAATAGTCCGTCGACTACATCCTACAACCCTGGCAACGTCATGTACCGACGTTCTTGTATTCAGAATTCCAATGACATGTTCACGTTGAATGTTTGACAGTCGTGTCATTGCAAATCCACGGGTGTACTATAAGAACTTGTTTTCCCGAGATGTCACTCTACTGTGATAACGTGGACTCAATTACACGTGTCTCATAGGTTCACGTGAGTAGAAACACAAGAAAACATGCTTTATCCTTGATGTATGCTAGCACGAACTGCATGCTTGTGCAGTCGGAGTTGCTGTGTGTCATGATTTCTTTGACAACGCATTAACCTCTAATACTAAAAATAATATATCTTGTATTAAGTTTCAAGTTCTTTTTTGACGGAGTATATTATATATTTTTTCTCTTCAAAATTTATCACAAATGTTTTGGATAAAATTAATATGTTCATGTCATTTTCGGCGACCTATTGTTTCCATGTGAATGGTTTGCAGTCTCTCTCTTTCTGCTTCATAGTTTTGTTTATCAACTCTGGTCATCAGATAAGTTATCATCGATAAATTCGCTGTCTGAAGACGAGCCCGTTAAAGAACATTCGCAAAGTCGTCTGTTCCCCTTTTTTAATTTTCAGATCAAGCTTCCCTTCGTGTATCTCCGGAACCGACTCGTCAATATCCGCCATGGAATTTAGGAATGGTGTTCCCCTGTCTACGTAACAGCTCGATTAAATTGTATGGAAAGTCACAGGTTTGTAAGCGAATAAATCAAATTCTAAGATATGGCAGTGCTGTAAGTAGTTGCTGGTATTTATAGGCTTAAATACAGCCTAATATAAAAACTAGTAAATAATTCCCTGACACCTGTGTAGGTGGTAACATCTCAGGAAAATGTACACAACCCAGGCTCATAGTAAATTGGCCCTTACTGTCTTTGTCGTGTTAGTTAAGGGTGGGGTAAAGAGACGAAAGCATCCAAGTAAAGAAGGTACAATTCCGCCATAAACTTTCTAGTCATATCACACTATTTTATTTGCTGCTTTATTTTGAGGTTGACTCGAAATCCATATTTTTCAGTCTGAGTTAAAAAAAATTCAAAAACCTCCCCACTCAGACAACAAGGATCGGGATATCAATACATTTTTAAAACTGATTCTACGACATCCATATCTGTGTGAACTTAAAGTTCAGTCCAATGATCTGATTGTCTATGTCTTTTCAGGGACATTTTATGGAGATTGTAGGACAGACTCTTTCAGTATTTGACCTCAAACCAACTAATTCACATTTGTTATAGAACATAGATCAGTTGCCTTCCCTGTTTTTCTGAGTATCCAACGTACATAATAAACCACACCCAAAAGGTCCCAACCATAGATCTTTAGAAGTGTTGCTGCATACTGTTGTGTGTAGAACAACATATATAATAACAACCCCCCTAAGGCATTATAGAACCAGGTCTTCTAAAATGGAAAAAAAATTGGAAATTATAAATAAATTAAAATATTCGAACTGTACTACAAATAGTTTTCCGAGCGGCTGGAGTTTTGGAGCCATTGGTCTGGAATGAATTACAATCTCCTGTGCTATTTGTGGATTTCTATATCCTTATATTGGAAAGAAGAATCATCTTTGTTTCAGGACGAAAATTTTTTTGATGACAAACCTCTTTTGTCACAAAAAAGTGTCACAAATCCCATAATTCCTCTACTTCTTGATGGTAGTTCCGGTGTGTACTTTGTGCAACTGGTGATTTGCTTTTATCCGTCAAACAAATTCGTTGTGTTCTGATTGGTCAATTTGCAGGGGTAAAAACCCGTACACCCCGGGAGGTTCCAAATGTCACAAGAGTTCACGGGTGATATAAACACAAACATTGCCGCCTACGCTTCAAATTTTTTTTCTCAATTTAATAAAACTTATTTTTGAAATCGATTTTTGGTTGACAGACATTTTAAAACATATCTGCTTTATAAGCGCTCAATTTTAATGACGCTAAAAAGCAAGAAACAAATTTGTGTTGGCTCATTTTTTTTGCAGCGTCTTCGGCCCTTCCAATGTCCCTGGAAGCTGCGTGAGTTGTCATGGCAGCGCTAGTTGTCAAGGGGGGGTATCCCAGAACGCAAACATAGATCGTGTCGCTGTAGAGCAGATTTTCTTGTGCTTTATAAGTGAACAAAATCGCACGTACTGTGGCTTGATTTATAATAAATTCGTTACAAATGTCTTTCTCAGGGTGTACAGATTTTATGACAGTCCAACAAGCCCATAAGAGTTTGCAGGACGATTATAAAAGTCTGTACACCCTTAAAACGTCGGTAACTAATATTATTCCTCTATACGTTGATGGCAGTTCCGGCCATACCTGTAACATTTTATATTATAACGAATTGTTCCATTATGCCATGCTATATTCAAAACATTCAAACAATCATATAAGAATTAATTAAACAATTTATAGTGTAGAACAACGTACATAATAACCCGTACCCAATTATCCCAACCATCGACCTTTACAAGTGTTGCTACATACCGTTGTGTGTAAAACAACCCATACCCAAATATCCCAACCATCGACCTTTACAAGTGTTGCTACACACTGTTGTATCTAGCAAGTAGACATGCGCTCTCGGAAGCCTACGTCATTCGTAAAAGGTTACTACACAAACGATGAATAACGAAAAAACAACAACAACCAAAATAAAACTCATCTGGAATCTTTAACATATCCGCCGGCTTACTGGGAGGTGTCACTTTATAAAACTAAACACAGATGCCATTGCTGTCATCAAAAGTTTGTACTTTGCTATATTCCGTACCTTCTGTGGCCCTTGCCATTTTTTGAATTTAGAAATTAGCCAGTATGCTTGCGCAGTTGTCGAAACGTCACGCCTTACCAGCACCAGACTCTTCTTATTTGGAAGAAGCGACCTTTGACACAAAACAATCGCAAGACCGTGAGAGATTCTATCATATGTTAAGGCATGTCTTAAAGAACTATAGTTTCGTAAACTGCTCAAGCGCATTGGTTAATTTCTAAATTAAAAAAATGGCAAGGGACACAGAAGCTACGGAATATCGCAAAGTACAAACTTTTGACGACAGCAGTCATCTATGTTTAGTTTTACAAAATGACCGGCGTAGGCCGGCGGATATGTTGAAGAGTCCATGTGAGTTTTATTTTTTGTTATTTCATCGTTTGTGGACGTAACTACGGAAGCTGGTTTCCCATCTTTTGTATTATTATATATAGTAACCATTGACGAATGACGTAGGCTCCCAAGAGCGCATGTCTACTTGCTAGATACAAGTGTCTGTGATAATAACCAATACCCAAATTTCCCAACCATCGACCTTTAGAATACTAAACCTGTATTACTAGTGTTGCTATATACTCTTGTGTGTTGAGTATTAAAATAAATACCAATTGATACCTCTTTCATCGGTAACACTCGAATATATGTATAAACATTTAGTAGATGTATCAAGTTGAAATAATGGGCAAAGCACGTGATTGGTCACTCATATACCTGATGGTCAACGGAAAGACTCAATCCCGTGAACGATTAATTAGGATGGTAGGCACCTTGTTAATACCCCTGTGAAATTTGGCATGCTTATTAGAGACATATCAAGCTAAAAACGGATCCTTCAAATTTTTATAAGTTCGGCTTACTTTTGTAATTATTCATCTTTTAATGAAAAAGAGTCAAATTTTCATCATTAATTTTAGAAGTATTAATATAAAAAGAGAACTAAGACGAATTGATAAAATTTGAAGGACCGTTTTTTAGTTTCATATGTCATCATCAAGTTGCACAAAGTACAGTTCTGACATTTACTCGTTCGCGGGAAGTGCCATCAAGGTATAAAGGAATATTGGGATTTGTGACACTTTTTCGTGGGAAAAGAGGATGGTCATTAGAAAAGTTTTCGTCCTGAAATATGTTATGATTTTATATTTTTAGGGGTATTAATACGTCATTTGTTCTTGTATTTGGCACATTTGCACCACAGTTTGTAAATTTGAGACAAACATAGATGATTCTTCTATCCAATATTAGCATATAGAAATTCACAAGTAGCACAGGAGATGGGAATTCTTTCCGGAACAATGGCACCAAAACTCCATCAGCTCTGAAAGTATTTGTAGTACAGCTGAATATTTCAATTTATTTATAATTTCCATTTTTTTCCATTTTAGAAAACCTGATTCTATAATGCCTTAGGGGGTTTGTCATGGACCCCCCCCCCCCACCCCCCCACCCCCCACACACACATACTTCAAACTGAAATACTCTGAAATTTATCTATAGTTCTTATATTTGTATGGAGTTCGTTATTAAATAGATCCTAGATCAAAATTTGCGAAGGAATCTGCAACTGGGATGAAGCAAGTCAGTTATCTTTTGATGAAACTTAAACACAGATTATTTCACAATATGCCACATAACCCAACCCCTACCCACAGCAGTCCACTCCACAAAATTGACCAAGAAATGAACCAATGGCATGGGCTAATTTGTCCCTACCTTTGTATTGATGAATCTGGTCAGGCAGACAAATTGGTCGGATGTTTGCCGTGAATATTATCGGTATCTGGAGACGGATTAATGCCAGGTCGTGTAGCTCGTGATGCTGAGTCGTAAAATTAGGATGTATTAATATTTTCGCCATGTTTACTGTGACACCCTTTTTGCCGTCTCGCAATGCACTACCTGGAAAAGCACATCTTAAAAATATAATTCTTAATTCAGCATATCGCATATATGTATCAATCAGTAGAGACAACCGGCGTGATACATGTGAAACTCTAGTTCACCGAATAGCTCATTATTTTACAGCTCAATGATCATCACCCCCCCCCCCCCTAATGGACAAAAACTACAAAAAACCCCACAAAAACACATCCACAACCATGCGCATTAAGCTGTTAATAAAAAAGCTGATTGGTTTGATTCCTTCCTGAAACGACTACGTAATGGAAAGGAGCGATTGATGTCAGAGCTTCTGGGGACAAAAGATTTGAACGATCTGTATGCCCACCATTTACCATAGTTACATAAAGTTGTAGGTTATTAGGATATCTTGGCTAACAATGAAATGCACCCAGATAATGATAATGATGGACAGTGCATTGTTGTTAATTATAAACAGTATTGGTAAAAAATAATAATCAAAAAAATATATAAAGTTACATAAATTGATGAAATGATGGAATCTTGCGACCATGGCAATATGTTCCAAAGGAAAATGTACCTAATTGCACTCTCCACTTCGCCACGTCCTTTTTTTCGTCGCCAATAAAGCAATGTGCTGCCGTTAGCATCCATTTCCTGTTGAGAAGGGAAGCCCCACATACAAACGTAAACTGTAAGGAAAATTGCAAACTTATTCGTTAATTTGTTAAAGGTTATATATGGTCATTGTCTAATTTAATCAAGATTGTCATTCTTATTGAATGTCACGTTTCTTGACATATCTGATTTACCTGCATGATTAAAAGAATTGACCTGTGGAAGAGTATGCAGTGGGAGTTGTATGAAGAATCCATTTTATGAAACGTTAAAGTATTAAATAAAGTCTCTTTAAAATAAAGCTGTGTAAAAACTGTTTCCAAATTCTTGATGGAATAGAAAAACAAGAATTAAAACCCAAACATAGATTTGATTGTTTGAGTTGGGTTGAATGGCGTACTCAAGAGTTTTTCACTTATAGGACTACCAATTGTTTTCCAACTTAAATAACATTGGAGTGATGAGTTGTGATGCTGTCTATCACTGGAGTTTCAGCACTGACTGTTTTATCTACCTTGAAATGTGTTTTCTAAAGGGATGAATGTAAACAGAATACAGCAATAAAACAAACCTTTTCTTGTTTTTTGAAATACAGGCCAGCCATCCAAGGCCAATTTTTAATGCTTTGAGTCTTTTGGTATTCTTGAATTTCCGGGTTTTCGACCTCTTTTAGCCCACCAATACCACATTCATCAAACCGATCTGGTGTCAAGAAACACTTGTGTCATTTACAGCTTATTAATATCTGTTCTAACCACCAAATGGTTCTTTTAAGACACCGTTAATTAAGCCAGATATTGTCTTCAATTGTATTCATTTTGACTTTGACATTAATATGCTGCTGATGGAAAAACCTCTACAGGAAACTTTTGTTCACTTGCTCAGGCTAGAAGTGCATGTCGAGACATTGTTTCCAGATCTAGATCTACATAAACCCAAGATATGATGGACGCAGTACCTTTTATGACAATATATTGTCGACAGAAGGTATTGAGAAAGCAGAGGTGATTAATTTGTTGCAGGATGTCTCTGTCAAGTTAATGGAAGAACAGGTCACACTGTCGGATTTTACTTTCACTCTCAAGAAACCTCGCTGTCAAGTCGTTGAATAAGATCAAGCCCTCAGGAATTGGCGGCTTGCCCGTTGAATTTAATTGGACCTTTTTGGTATATTTTAGCGCTAATTGTGCTTGAAGTACCAAATGAGCACTTAGATTATGGGCGCCTAGCTGTTTCTATGCCCTCTAGGCTGAGTAAAACAGGACCTAAAAATGTCCAGAAAGCACTGGTCGTCTGGGGTCTGTTTGGGTCTTGCAAGTTCACCATTACAGTGCACAGTCCTAATATGTCAGATGTTAAATGAAACGTTTGAGCTTGATACATTGAGAACTTTTTTTTAGATAAACATTCGAATATGACAGCAGGTAGAGTGAAGGCAGAGAACAGACGGATGGACTGACAGACAAACTTCCAAGGATATTATATGATTAGCGTCATTACAGTGCACATACCCAATATGTCAGCTAAAAGATGAATACTGTTTAGATAAACATCCGGATATTACAGCAAGTAGAGTGAAGGTAAATAACAGATGGATGGACGGACAGACAAACTTCCAAGAATGTTACATGATTAGCATCATGATAGTACGATCACAATTTGGCAGTTGTTAAATGAAACGAGTTTGAGTTGGATACATTGAATACTGTTTAGATAAACATCCGGATATTACAGCAAGTAGAGTGAAGGTAAAGAACAGACTGGTGGATGGACAGACAAACTTCCAAGAATGCAACATGAAAAGCACTATGATAGTGCACAGTCCCTATACGGCAGCTGTTAAATGAAATAATCTTGAACTCTATGCATTGAGAGAATTTTTAGATACAACTCCGCATAAGACAGAAGGTAGAGTGAAGGCAAATGACGGACAACTGACGAGCATACGGGGTATAAAAATGGCACAAAGGCCTTTAAACTGATGTCTTACCCCTTGTGTCGTTATTGGTAACCAGATCGATGACTTCGTTCAACTGCTCCACCGTTTCTAGACGCATATATTGATCTTTGCTGGCAATATCTTTAAGTAGTGATTGGGTGACATTAGGGCCTATCCCAATAGCGTACATATCCACCTCATATGTCTCTTTCAAATTCAAAGCTGTTGCTGTTGGGTCACCCTTTAGATTAAACATTCCTAAAAATAATCAGAAAACAAATATATATGTGTGTAATCAACATTAGCACTTCCCTTCCTGATGATAATCAAATATAATGACTCAATTCTACAATGAACAATCATACATTATATTTAATACAATAAGTGATTGACCACCAAGGAGAAATATAAATGAGGCTCAGGTGTGAAAAAGTAGTCACATGGCACAGGGGTGTCGAATACAGCAATTTGAAAACAAAAACATCTTATAATTAAAAATCCTATTATATCAAAATTGACCCTATTGTAAATAACAACAGCTTTAAGATCTGAGTTATTCATTATCACTAGTCTCATTGATTTACCACTGCCTAGCCATACGGATAATAAGGTACCCTAATTTGTTTAAACCGGAAGAGGGCTTGCCTCCATGTCTTACATACAGCTCGCTTCCTCATAAACCTAGGACCATTTTGAATATCTAAATGTAGTGATATTCGCTAAAACGCCATAAATTTCGCGGCCGTAGCAAGTCACATTACAGCTGTATACATACTCCGGGACTACGCTTTGAAGTTATTCAGTCGTAGATCAATTAAATTCCTTTTTTAAAGACAACCAGTCACCCAAATCAAACAAACGAACAAATTATAAAGACAGTATAGTTTCGTCATTTTTAAATGCGACTTCCTCGTGAGACAGTAATTTTGCCGATTTAGCCCAAAGTTCCCAGTCGGCGTTAGAAAGCTAGATGGTAGTTGATGTTTACAAAATAATGTACCCTTTATCAGCTTTGCCAGCGCATTTTGTAACCATCAAGTACCATGTAGCTTTTTAACACAGACTGGGAACTTTGAACAAACCTGCAGCATTACTGTCTTACCAGGAAGTAACGGAGGTGCTCTCCGTTAACAATAAGCCAAGGGGCACAAAAAATTGAAAACGGCTTGTGTAGGTCAACATAAATTGAACAATTTTATTTGTTTTCAAATGATTAAACTTGTTAGTATTTTTAGAATTTGTTTGTTTGTTTGATTTTGGTGACTGGTATCTTTAAAAAGGCAATAGGACTGATGTACAGCTGAATGACACCAAAGTACAGTCAACGCTGAATTAGCAGATATGACTACATGTAAACATTCAAAATGGAACTAGGTTTATGACCAAGCGGTCTGTGCGTAAGGCATGGAGTTTTGTCCGCCAATTATTATCCAGTCAAAGGCGGCGAATCATTCTCTACGGGAGCCACTAACAATAAGGAGGTTTTCAGTTATGACGCTACGACAACAGAGTGACATCCCTTGCAAATTGACGCTGCCAATTTATGGCACGGTAGGGCAGCCTGTCCATACTTTAACATTGCCGGTGGATTATTCTCAGGAAAATATAGCTTTATGGCCCTAGCCCTCATTTGCCGTAAACCGATAACGTTTTTTTTTTTTAGCAAAGGGACGTCACTTGGTTGTCTTAACGTCATAGCTGGTAACCTCCGTATTAGTAATTCAATCTGTATCTTTTTTAACCGAGGGATTAACTACAAATACGTTTTATTGTTTTGGCTTAAACTGACAGTTAAATAGACATAATATATCATAAATGGTTTAATGTAGAGAACGAAAATTTAAATACACAAGTATGTAAAAATTTCTAGTGTAAATCAACACAAAAAATGATAATTATAAAAACATATTAAGACTCACTTACCATCTGTGAGAACTATGGCAGCACGTGACGATTTGTCTAACTTAAACAATCGGGTTGCAACTAAACTTTCAACTTCCTTCAATGCAGCGTTAAGGGCTGTGGCACCGTCACCTGAAACATAATGCCACAGAAGGTGCACAATGATCTGTGTATGGCACGCCAAAGCGGAAAAAATTCAAGATTCATAAATTCAACTCCTAGATTTTTTCATGCAAGATTTTTTTTATTGTCCAAGATTTTTTTTTTCTTGTCCAAGATTTTATTTTTCTTGTCCAAGATTTTTCTTTTCTTGCCCAAGATTTTATTTTTCTTGCCCAAGATTTTTTTTCGATCCAAGATTCACGTGACCT
>JARFOD010141463.1:0-13088 GCA_031763545.1 Mopalia muscosa
TAGGGAAGCTTTGAATAAAATATTAATGTGATTCGAGCAAGAGTTTCTGAGATATAGTGATAACAAGAATTGTTATGCGGACGGACGGATAACGGACGGACGGACCACGGAGAGTGATGAGAATAGCCCACAGGCAGAATGACTGTGGACTAAAAAGTTTCAAGCTTAATGGGTTTTTCTTAGCACTAATAAACATAGACAACTTGAGTACAAGAAAAACCTTTTACTGCAGTTGCATATTGATTTCTGCAATAAAATCTGGGGTACTTGTCCAATAATCTTCAAGGTAAGCTACTTAAGTTACAAAAAGAGGACCAAGGGTATTGTAATTTTAGATCAAGTGCTCCTTCCTTTAAACTATTACATCAGATTTAAATTGAGAATGAGAACATAATTTTTTTTCAAATATTTTGTCTTGTACATAAGATGTAGAAACTTATCTCTGAGAGGTTAGCAAACAACACACAAGATTATGTTTTGGTTTAAATTAAGCTATGTCTCTTTGCCAGTATAATGATTTCTTTAGAAATGTATGTAAATATGAAAATACATGTAGTGTATTATTAAATTGTTACAAACGGTCTAAAGGAGACGGTAAATTTGTGTAACCCTCTAAAATGTTATTTTCAATTCAGTTCAATTTGAAAAAGAAACCCAGAATTAATGAATTCACTATTGTGTGTGAAGAAGACCAACAATGTAAGTTAGTTGAACCAAACAGAAAGGACAGTTCACAATATGAACACAAAACCAAAACCCATCAAATCAGTCCATAGCAACATGCACCTGAGGGTGGACAGTTTGGAAATAGCTTCCTGTTGCCCTGGTGCATTGCAGAACTATTTGGGGCCAAGATAACTCATGCTTATGATCCAGATGGAAGAAGGACAAAAGTCCTATTTAAATATATATTTGCAGAAACCTTCATATCTATTACCAATTTTGGGCCAGTCCTTTCTCATTTTCGTTGTTACCTGCCCAGAGTAAGATAGATGGATGGGATTTCAGTCTTCTCACCTACAACAAGTAAATTTCGTTCATGTTAGAAAATCAACACACCTTCATGGCAAAATAGACTAAACTTACAACTCCAATAAAAGATATACATGGATACATGGTGATTCAATATTTCAGTTTATTTTAAAAACCGATTTATTATTTATTTATTTTATGATTCTTGACAATAGTTGTAAAATAAGCCGAAATATTGAATCACCATATATCCATGTGTTTCTTTTATTGGAGTTGTAAGTTTACTCTACTTTGTGAAACTCATTAGTGGGAATAATGCTATATTCATTTATCGAGCTTTGGCATTTAAAATTACTCATCACTACATGGAATTGATTTGTTTGTTTGATTGGTGTGTTTGACGATGTGCCAGCCCTATGGATGACGGAAACCACCCTCAACACCACTGGCAACAAACAAAGACAAGAGAGGACAAATACAGGATGCAATACAGACACCATAAACAGATCCACTTCCTGTTCCCCTTTAGCTCTGAGAGCACCAAGGCAACATGGTGCTCCCTTTAACCACCAGCTTTAATGGAAATGAAATACAACACAATATTCCAAGTACATGTATCATGGCCAAACCATAATAAGGGGAGGAAAACTGTCATACAGAAACAAGATTACAATCATACCAAACCGAAAATTGTTCTTTACCACTTCAATTCAAATTCACCTGGTGTGTGATTTCCTGTGAAACAGTGGAGAGAAAATCTGCATCGACAGGGTAAAGTGCTACAGCAAACATGAAATCCTGCCATATCATTATTCCCAATTCATCTGCTATATCATAAAACTCATCTTCCTCATATATCTGGATGTTTTTAAAACAATAAAAAACATACATGTATCTCAGTGCAGGATTAAAAACATCAGATAGTAATATACCTCAACTGACATGGCTAACAGATTGATTGGTGTTTAACACAGCTTTTCACTTGTGTGATGTTGATGCACTATAGTGAATAGCTGCACTAAAAAAACCTAGAATGTTTTGTCTTGCTAGAAATTAATGTTCTTCGAGGGGTAAGTAAAGATAAAATGATTGTCCTCTGCCAGAAAATGGCGTGATAAATATGTTAATGGCGTTAATGAAATATTAGTATATAAAAGCTATTGTAATTGAAAACATACCCCACCTCCCCAGACCCTGAGACAGTTCATATGGACATCAGCTGCCGACTGTAAGAGGTCACGGTATCTCTCCACCGTCACTCTATCCTGGAAACTGTCAGCGGGAATCCAGTTAGAGCCTTTCATAAATATAGGTAAGCCATTCACTTTAAAGTAGAATGTCAAGCCTGGAAAAATAGAAGATTTCCTTGTTTTGATTATGGATCACTATGGATAATACAAGTCATCAAATACCAAAGTGAGCCTGTAAAGGCCTACAGAAGACATATACAGATTTACAGGAATGTTCACATCACTGTTGCATTAAAACCAAATCCAGCCTGCATGTTTTAAAATATTCATCCCCCTGCAAATTAGCAAAACATGCTTAACCATGCAATATAGTCCTTTTTATTTAACTTAAATTTATGTATGGCTTTTTTACCTTGTGCATTTGGTATTGTATCTTGAATAAGCTCAACAGTTCTAAAGCCGACCCGTATTGATTTACTCGACACCTCTGAATGAGATGAAAAGTTCACCTCAAGTCTATACAAAGTTTGGTTCCCATAACCATTTGGCCACCAGGCATCAACCTATAAATCAATAACGAACCATACAACAGCTGTATAACGTGAAACCATGAGATATCTTTCAAAAATTAATCCAAATCCATTAGATCCAGTTCACCATTGAGCATTGTCTTGGCTAGAGACCCGTCCACCCGCCATTTGAGATGGGCAGATTTTTTAAAATGATGTGTAGAAATTTTAGATTTTTTGTATTTTAACATGGGAAAGACAAGAAAATTAAAAATTTGGACGCCACGGGCAAAACTCATCATAATACGGATCTGACAGGCAGATTTCTAATCCTAGCTTAGACACTGCCTATGAGTTTTAATATTTAAACTCCCAATAAATGAATAACATTTAAATCAGTTTGTCACAAAGTGTCGACCATTTGATTTTTAACGCTGTTTATCTGAAATTAATATCTCAGTATGTACTCACATCTGATAGAGTGAAATTAAAAGAGGCTGTTTTGTTGGAGGCAGTAAGGGTGACAGGTAAAACAGTTTTCAAAGATGTGCCAGCTAACGAGATACTGAGAGACCCGAAAACGGACTGTGACACCTGGAAAAATACCCCAACAGACAATAACCAGCTACCTGTAGAATCACCTGGAACAAACGTAAATCATCTTGTGAGATCAAACATGTAGTTACAAATACAAAAAGCGGAGTATTTTACAGTCCTCAGCAACAGACATATTTTCAAAAGAAATGCACACAAACTTGTCTATCCACCTCTCTCCAATCTCCACGCATTTTTGTAAAGCATTTTTTAAAAATACTTTCAAAGCTACAATCAATAAAATTCAATCCTCCACAATTAACAATGCTATTGATTTGTTGCCTTAACAGGACTAAGCAACATAAAAAGTTGGGAGTATATAGATGATTGTTTGTTTGTTTGTTTAATTGGGGTACCATTAAACGTTATACTCGAGGGTATTTCACTTATACGCCACATCATGTTGTAAGATATGTGGATTTCATATCCTAAGTTGGGTCTGTTTTTGTATGTTTTCTTTATACATGTAACTTGACTGTATTTGGTATTATATGCATTTGCCTTGTATGTTATAAGCATGTACTAACTGATCCTGTGTATAGTTCTTACGCACCAATTGTACATTTATAATAGATGAGATTCTCCACATGACATTGGTATTGAAATGTGTTTTCGGACTTGTTGTCGGTGACACATTCAGGTTGTCATAATATGAATAGGGTTGATGCATATTTTAGGGAGAAAGCTCTGAATAGAGGCAGAGTAGAGTTTAGGTCATCATGTAACGGGGATTTTTGGGCTTCCCTTCCTTCTAAAATATTAGGAGGAATTTTATGTAATTATAGTTAACCATCAGTAATAAAGAGTAGTAGTTATCTTGAATTGTCTTCTTGCTTTCAAATCTTTCCACTACTGGGGACTACAAGGCTATAAAACCGATCTCTTGGTTGGGTAGAACAAACAGCTACCTTTAGCCAGTCACGGGTACACCCAGGATGACGGAAAAGTTTACAATGTCACTAACTCATACACCTGATGGTCAACAGAGGACTTGATCTCGTGACCGGTAAATTGGAGTAAGATTAGTAAATAGATGAATTTCCAAATTATACCTATAAGCAGATGTGAATGCTGTAAAATTACAGTAAACAATGATGATAGTTTTGTGAAATTTGATGAAAAGCAATCCTTCTCATTGTCTTAATATTAGCAAGCTTAATACTAAGTTTTAAAACAATCTATGAATTATTTTGCAAGTTTGAGTTCACCACAAGTGAATATTGTAAAATTATGCAATAAATAATGACCAAATTACTTTTGGGAATTTGTTGAAATACAATTTCAATTTTCATATTAGCTGGAGAAATTTAATTTAAAAATTTGACTTTCACCGTGAATTTGATTTCAATTTGATATCCAGCTCCCCAAAATTACAGCTGTGAATATAGTAGTATTATATATAATGATGGCTATGTTGTTTTGTGGAATTTGATGAAATGTAATCCCATCTGTCTGTTGTCTTAACAGGAGGAAGCTATATTCCATGTGAATGCATTCTCAAGTTATCATGTTGACAACACATACATCTATGAATATTGTAAAATTATGCTATATTATGTTTTGGAATTTGGTGCAAAGCAATCACATCTGTTGTCTTAACAGGAGGAAGCTGTAGTCCTAGTTTGAAGTTGAGCTGTGAGATTGTTTTCAAGTTATTGTATAAACAAAATTTTGTGATGGGCGAAAGGACAGCTGTATTTGTATGAGTCCTACCTCCTATAGTAGCGAGACACAATGAAAGGGCATATTTATCAAAAAATTGCAAAAAACTTTTTTTTAAATTTCTGCATCAACAAGTAGTATTTTGATTCAACTGGCTAGGTTTTTTTGTTCAATTCATCCAAGCTGTTCGACAAAGTTGTGTTAAACTAACAAATCGAAAAATACAAGCATTTTAGTAAACTCATTATACGCCCTTATGGGTTAATAGTTAATACATCATAGCAAAAGGCTTAACTACAACCGATGGTGATTGTGTCTACCCATAAAGAAAGGCCTAACAGTATACAAGTTATGCTCTGGAAATAGATATGGGCCTTGTGGACAGACTTTCAGACACTGACCATACTATAATAAAATCAATTTTAATCAGCGTATACAAATGCATCAGAAAAATACAAATTTCACCTCTTACAAATGTATCTCTTACGTGAAAAGTGACTCAGAAATCTTTTGTCAAGAACAAGGATACTTCAATTCCAAAATTGTTCACAACACACAAACATTATTGGCATTCATACAATGATTCAGTTTTAAAATTGCATCTAATACACTTGAAATTAACTAGATATAACCAAGACAAGTTTGCCCAACAAGTCAAAATTATTATAATACTGAATGAATAACAAATGTGCCAACATTACCTTGCCATGTCTCTGCAGTTAGGTATTCAATGACAGCCGAGTCAAACGCTACCATGCTAATGTTTTTCCTGTAATTATAAAAAATGCTCTAAATTGTTGTCTGTAAAGAAATATAAACAAATGTGAACCCTCTTCGCCAAATTTATTACTTACCAGATCCCCTGTGTTGGGAAAGAAGGGCCCCAGTCCCAGCTGAAGGAGCACTGTTCTTTACGGATCATATTCACATGACATTCCCCATGCTGTGCAGGTTGTGGGCACAGAGGGGGGATAGGAAGAGACTGTGTGGCTGCCTTACCACTGGCATAGTCTATAGCTGATAGGAACTCTACACGAATCTCATTCAAACCAACCTGCATAAACAAAAACAAACAGAATTATTTTTTTCATTATTTTGGCGAAGAACTGTTTGAACATATTCTAGTTTCGGTGAATTTGAAGCCAAGACCAAGCTGGGAATTGATCTCAAAATCTATAAATTGAGGCAGTAAATCGCCCACAGTAAATGTCAGCCAGCTACACCACTCTACAAAAATAAGAAGATGAATTAGCCAGAGTAAAGAAAACAGACATTCACTACCTTTATGACAGGAAAGTGAAACAGCTCCCAAAACTGTTTCATAACAAATTTAACATATATATGCAGGCCTTTCTGAGAATAATATTCACCAAAATCCAAGATCTTTTCAAAGCCCGCAGTTTCACAAGTTTCCTTCACTTAAGTTAATACAAATAGTGATGCTAAACTTAAAGAAGAGTGCAAAATACAAACTACGACACTTGTGTTACACATATCGACAATGACATCACCAAATTAATACAAACTATTTCCTTTGAACTTGATAAACTCCACACCTGGTTTTCAAGTAACAAGTTATCACTCAATATCAATAAAACAAAATACATGATTGAAAAACCTTCTAAACAGCGTAACAATCAAATTGCACCACCTCTATCGGACAGTATCGGACACCATTATTGAGCGAGTGAATTCATTTAAATTTCTCAGAGTATATTTCAATGATACACTAGATTGGACAACCCATATACAGTTCACATGCAAAAAAGTAAGTAGAAATATAGGCAACTTACATGATCATCACATAAAAGATTGTCTTAACAAAAAGACATTAAATAAATTAGAGCACAAACCTTTAAAGCAGATTTGATGTCAAAATCATATTTGACAAACATGTTGATAGATTTCCCCACAATGATGCCATTCACTTTAACAGTAGAAACTGTGTCTAGACCCTCACATGACAGGATGACCCGATCCTTTGACAAAAAGTCTGAAGACACTGGATAATGAACAGAAAACTAGAATTATAAATTGCTGATATGTTGATACAAACCAAACACACTATATTATTATGACAATCCCAAACTGCACCAGCAAACATACCT
The DNA here is from genome assembly GCA_031763545.1 of Mopalia muscosa. Classification (NCBI taxonomy): domain Eukaryota; kingdom Metazoa; phylum Mollusca; class Polyplacophora; order Chitonida; family Mopaliidae; genus Mopalia; species Mopalia muscosa. The sequence continues at coordinate 7,036 of JARFOD010141463.1, forward strand.
GTGTTTAAGCTGTGTACAAGTGTACACTGAGGAAAGTTCTTCTTTCTGGCCGCACAATATTAATAGGCAGACTGTCTAATTGTATATAGTTTAAGAAAAAAGCAGTACCTTGTACCATTTTCTGGTAAGTCCAATTATCTCTGGGAATCCATCTATATTGGTCATCATTATACATGTAATATGGGTTCATGATTTTCTTGTTAACTAACAAGGCTGTGTACATGTTTCCAGGCACCTCTCCCTGAACTGTGATTAATGATCCATCTGAAATAATGATAAATTTATTTATTTTTGCTACATCTTAATAACAAATGAAATAAGAAACCTCCAAACCATTGTTGCTAAATTTTTGTAGCTCAAGTATTTTTAAACAACTTTTAAGTTTAGTTTGAGTTTGATATCATTATGATGAAATTAATCCTTTTAGCCAGTACGCTGTATGTATTTTTACAATTTCACAACAACAAAAGTAAATATTTAACCCTTGAAAATATTAATTGATCATGACCTAATTTGACCTGCGGTAGCTGGGCGACTATTGCTGGGACGTTTAAAAAAATCCAGTTAAGAAGTTAATTTCTCTTGAAAGCATAGTAAAGTTTTTCTTTCAATAATTAATATTTTACGTTCAATATTTAACGTAAATGTATTCTTGAAAATCGTGAAATATTACACATTTTTGGGCCATAGTTAATATTCTATTCAATTATGGGTGAGACAAGAGGCTCCTATCAACCAATGCAATATTTTATCATCATAACAACTGGACAACTTTCTGCTTGTCTCTTTTTCTATTCATAGCACAATCTCTAATATCTATTTAGAACTTTAACTTTATATGCAACTAAAGAATGAAGACGTAAAACAGAAGTTCAAAGTATGATCTTTTAAAATATAAAAAGGTATTATAAACACTTAAAATGTTAAAATATCAACAATTAATCTATGAATGTAAAGTTTTTGATTGACATTTTTCCAGTTAGTACAGCAGTGTCATTTGATATAGATAATGCAGATATCATATTGAACAGCTGTTATAGATACATGTATAAAGTCAAAAGATAACATATAATTGTACAGGTTAAGATATAATGTACGAGATAAGCTGGTATATAGTTCACTCAGAAAGAAAACTTAACTGAAGGCCATTATACAAAACTTTTGTAGTAAAACAAAATACAACTATTAATTGGTTCAATAACTAGCTTAGTTTCATAGCTCTATTCATGCCAGACTTTGACTTTAGATATTTGCATCCACACTGAGAATATGGAGCCAAAATTAATAGAATGTATTTTTTAGGCAGATTACTGAACATCAAGAGATCCTCGACTTGCTGAGCAAAGACATTAGTGGTTAACTTGTTTGAGCAGAGGTGGCCAAAACCAGCCTGAAAGACTATTATCTAACAGAATAGCTCTAATGAGGTACCAATGAATAGAGCTATGAAACTAAGCTATTCAATAACCAGCTTGTTGGATGTCTCTGTCCACACAGTAAAACATGATCAGCCATTGTCAAACTTTTGCTTAACATTGTTGCATGATTCAAGGGAGTAAATCCTAAAATATATACATTGCAGAAGGCATCAAATACCATGAATATATCAAACAAACAATATAAATATATTTCATAAAAAAAACAATGTTTTGTGTATTCAGTTTGAAATGAGAATTTTAAACTGAATATATTTACTTACAAATATATTTCTTTGTAAAGCTGCTGTACAATGGTGTAGTAAAATTATGAGGGTCAAATTTTCCTTATCATAGGCCTTCAAGTTTTGTTTTCATAATGTTTTATCTCTACTTTAATATTTTTAACAGATAATTTTACTGAATAGATAATCTTTGTATATATTGTAGGCCTTTGAAGCGCTTTCTACTTTAATCAACTGAATCTACTTTGTTTTAAGGACAATACCGCTAGACCGTAGACAGGAGTAAAAAATCTGACTCTTACTTTTCATGGCTATTACGGATATTTCCAAAGGACGATTATATTAACATCATATATATTTAGAAAGCAGAGGACTTCAAGATTCTAAATATTATGTCATATTATGATTCATTTTATTTTATGAAAGCATTAATAAAAAAAACGTCAAATAATTTTTGAAAATGGGTCCTTGTTTGTAACTCTTATTTTTTAGATAATGGCTTCAAGATTGTGTGTGCCAAATTTCACAGACTTAGTACAAGTAGTTTATAGACATGTTAATCCCTTCCGCCATTGGATACAATTAATCTTTCAGGCACGCATTTACAATTTAAATCTAAAAAAAATGTTATTAAATACCCAAATCTTTTGGTCAAACTTTTTGCATTATCAATATTATGAAAATTAGATTTCTGAAAATAAAAAATTAAAAAAGTCAATATTTTACCCCTGACTAGGAAGTAGGGGTAGAGTCCTTAACTTTTATTTAATTCTTGTTTATTACAAACTTAAGACTATTAGATATATAGAACTCTGTGCATCTTATTCTAGTTCATCAGAAGCCATACAATATAGCATATCTGTTTTCAGCTATGGTATTCGTCTTTCTTTTCTTTTCAATATCGATATAACCTTTAACATCGGAAATTACTACATAAAAAGTAGAACTATGGTGTAGGCCATATTACTGATTCTTGAACTAAAACCTGGTTATGTGATAACTGATAAATCTCATCTGTGTCCCCCTTTTGTTCAGGACACAGCTGAGAATTATGCCATGTTATTTTTTGATATTTTGCTTGAACTTCTCACACTGAGTAAGGAATGACTTCCAGCTGATTTAACGAACATAATTCAATAAAATAATAACAACTCACTTCAACTGCCTACCTTATTGTCTTGCTGTCCCATGTACGTTTAAAAAATGATGGGCTTGCATGATAAACGCCATTTATTGGAGTGAAAATGCACATTTCAATAGGTGAGAATTCTCTCACATGGCTTTCATGTAGAAACAATCTAAGGAATAATCTAATTACATCAGCACATTTGCCACTTCAAAATCTGTGATGTATCACCCATTTGTTTTCGTAGAAGTCAAAGCATCTATAATAAAGTTAAACATATTTGTTGTCTTTGGTAGTTTCTGGAGATTACACACAAATAAGTGACAAAATAAGGTCAAAGAACCATGTAACTTACCTGTTGCTTTCTAAAATTCAGTACATGAGGGCATAGTTTACAGGGCAATCCGGTTCAGGTTGCAAACTCAATATTTTCAGCATAAATAATGTTTGCAAAGTAAAGTACTGTTTATTTATGACATGTTATTTTTTTCATTGAAATATCGTTATAGTGTTTACGACATGGAGCAAAATATCCCTTTCAGGTTATTATTTGAATTCGGACTCTGCATTAGGATGAATGTCAGATGGTGATAATATACAGAGCCAAATTACGTGGACTAGTGCTCGGACTATATATTATAAAGCCATCTGCTAAGTGGTTAGCCAAAACATTGGACTTGGTTATATCTTTCCTTATTTTTAATAATTCGGACATTCGACTGGCAATGTCGGCAAGGGTAATTGTAATATGATAAATAAGTCAATAGTGCTTATTCAATGGTAAATTGTTGCAACAGTTAAACTCGTGTATATATACCAGGCGTATCAAAGTAGGCCTATACCATATGTTCGATTCCGCCACAATTGGATTCGAGAGATTAGCAGCGCAGGTGTGAAGACTTAATCCGCTTTCCGGGAAATTTCTATAGCACAGCACTCGCTACTAGTTAGTGAGCCGGTAATGGTAACTCTGCGGAATTGACTGAAAAATACAATGTTGAAGATAGAAATTGACTGCTAAATAGTTTTAGCCTAATAGTACATGTAATACTACGTTGACTTCAGAGCCTGGCAGTTAGAGTCCGTACCGTTCAGATCGCTGTACGACTTACTCTTTCCTGAATTCATGACAGTCCATGTTCCTGTCAGGTCTATGGTGGAGGATATCTCGTAAGCAATAGACGTGTGAGAAATGACCGATAAAAAGATCATACGCAACACAAAACAAAAACATCGTCTGCTCGCCATCTCCCTCCAGCTTTTTGTGGTCTGTTTGTATCTCCGCAAGCAGAAGAGTTCTGACTACAAAGAAATGGCTGTTTGAGTAACTTGAGAGATGTCAAGTAGGTTATCGTGTCTGATTATTTGTTTTTTCTTTACCACTTCCGTGGTTGATAACGACATGACTGGCAACCAACATAAGTACAGTGAATTGTGCCAGGTCAGATGAAAAAGAAGGCTTGGGATTCGAGGGGTGGATGCTGGTTTCATGGATTCATTCAAAGTGGTTGTGTTGTTGTTGTCAGTTCTTATTATTCCGTCTTTGGGACATACATGTTCTCATCGAATACCAACGAAAGATGAGGTAATAGCATTTTTTCAGCTGAATATATTTTCCTTTTAAATTTATGGTTATATTGAAAAGAAACCGAAAATCACGTAATGGCAACTGCCGCTCTCTGTCTAGATCTAGCCCTAAATGACGTCTTACCTTCCCTATTTTCTTTTGGCCATGTTTTATGTCAGGTATCAACGTCGTAATGCGATGCCTCGTCATGCTGGAAGGAAGCAATTCGATAAATCCTTCTAGGCTGCCACCGGCCTCAAAATCGGGTCAATAGGTGCCTAGTGGCATTAAATATCGTTAACAGTCATTTCCGATACTTTGTCATCGGTATTTCACATTAATCAGCCATCAATATCCAGGAATTCGATCTTCATTTCAAACGAAAAGCATTTTCCAATGTGACAGGAACGTAACTCCTGCGCAGAAGAGTGCTACTAGGTTCCTTCCAGCATGATGAGGCATCGCGTTATGACGTTGATACCTGACATATATAACATGGCCAAAAGAAAATAGGGAAGGTAAGACATCATTTAGGTTTAGTCTAGATCCAGGTACCGTCACTATAGCACAATTAGACCTATAGGCAATGGTACTAATGATAAAGCCAGATGATATCTGTTTTTTCAGATTCTCATTTTTCGGCAAGTCATTATCCGCAAAATGCTTTTTTTCATGAAAACAGAGTTAAAAGGAGCTCTGCAGTGGTAATATTATTCAACATATTATGCCATAAACATAATCTGTATACCCTGTCCTAAAGTAATATATATCTGGTACAACGAAATATCGTCAACTTTGCCCCCCACAGGGCCCTAACGTTACGAGATAAGCCTGCCCGCTGAGATTCCAATCTCTGCTTGAGTCCTGTCAGCCTGGCCTAGCAGTTAGCCATGCTTTAGCCCAGTAGTGCATATGATTTTTCCTCAGCGCGACATGGCAGCATTTTCTTTCCAGAACGACAAAGACATATCTGATTCATTATCCGATACCTACATATCAGAAGATGAGAATGATGTTGATTTTGCGGAAATTTGTATGCGTTCGGATGCTGCAAAAACGTATCAATTTGAACCATTTGTAAGTGATAGCGAGGCAGACGAGCCGTGCGCTAGCTACTATGAGTTTGACAGTGCCGAGGATGACAAAAACAGTCGTTTAAATAACACTGATTGGTTAGTTTCTTATTTAACAATATTGTTGGCAAACATCGACCGAAATACAAATTGTATTTCATAACAGATTCGGTGGCTTATATAAGAAGTAGGCGATTTGTTTTGCGGAGTCCGTTAGACTGTAATAGAAGTCGAACCCACGCAGTCAACTCTAGCCTGTAAACACCAGACTATTGAGGTAACTTGAATTACTGGCAACTCAACCACAGAACACAGCCGATTCTTGGTTAGCTCAACACATGCCCAACCATTTTCGAGTTGTACACAAAATACATGTGCGCTTTTCATAAAATAATAATAGATAAAATAAGCCCAAATTTGTACAAAAAACTCATAGCTCCAGTTTCCACCAGAAACCCGTATCCCCAACGATTCGCAAATAGACTTACTACTTTTATGTGTAAGACCGTAGCATTTAGTAAATCTTTCTTTCCCTCTACCACACGTGACAGGAATATGTTACCCGACAATTTAAAGACAATAACTGACACAAATGAATTTAAATCAAAAATACTTACGTTTTTCAGA
>JARFOD010141474.1:0-12246 GCA_031763545.1 Mopalia muscosa
GTCCTTAGCCGGGGGACTTGTGGAACACACTGTCCTTAGCCGGGGGACTTGTGGAACACACTGTCCTTAGCCGGGGGACTTGTGGAACACACTGTCCTTAGCCGGGGGACTTGTGGAACACACTGTCCTTAGCCGGGGGACTTGTGGAACACACTGTCCTTAGCCGGGGGGACTTGTGGAACACACTGTCCTTAGCCGGGGGACTTGTGGAGCACACTGTCCTTAGCCAGAGAAGACGTCAGTAGTTGAAGGGATACTCATTCCGGCGTGGTTCAGTGGTTGGCTAATCGGGCTCCTGATCCTCCGGGAATTTACCCCTCATAACGCCTAACGATGATAATAAACTAATTTTGGCTCAACGTTTCGGTTTATTGAACTGATTGACTTCTTGTGTCTTTTACTTATAGTATCTAAGTGCGTTATCTAGCCTACTGCTACTACTACTATAACAAGGACATAAAATCGCTTCAAATCGATATGTGTAAACCTATATCGAGCCCAGCTAGGAACCAGGCACAAAATGCCTTATTCTAATTGTAGACTCGCAAGCGATTGTAGGCCTAAATGTTAAAGTACATTGATTACTGCGTTAAACTTCAATCAATAGATTAATCCACCAATCAATCAATAAATCGATCTATCGAAATCAGCCAATGATCAAATCATTCAATAAATCTATAATCAATGAAGCCAACCAACCAATCAACCAATCAACCAAACAGCCAATCAATCAATTAGTAGCTCGATCGATTTATAGATTAAAGAATGATTTAATGTTTGAAAAGAATGCCGACGATTGGCGTTAAGTCTGGGGGCTTCTCGGGATTTCAGCACCATTACTTGCACCACCGTCATTTGAGTGGAAATGATAAATAACCTTTAGTGAGAAGTAAAACACAAAACCGGGCGATCTCAGGGGTGGGATCGAGACAACATTCCATCGATCTGCTGTGTCCCTCTCCATTGTACATTTTCTCCGTGTTTTGCGAGCTGTGATGTCCAATAATGTTTCCTTCACATATAGTGGGCTCTTAATTCGCGATATCAGTACCTAAGCGTGAAACCCCCTGTAAACATACAAGCGAAACGGGAAAAACATCAAAACAAATTACTTACATGTATTTTAATCGGCGAGGCTCCTGTAGTTTGGAAAAACACTGTTTGTTTTTGTTTGTTGATACTGAAACTATGCCTGTGTAAGCTTATTGCAGATTGGGCTTTTAAACTAAGATTTATTTATATATTTATAATCTATTTTTATACAGAGAGCTTAAGAAGCTTGTCAACTTCATCCGATCAGTCTATAAATAGAATCGTACACGTGCCGGACATTCCTGCGCGACTTCATAATTCAGATCCATAGGAAATGATAACCCGGGTAAGAGACGTGACGGACTTGCCTGTATTACCTCGACAGATTAATTTGAATATTCGCGCATGATTACAAACTCACTCATCCGCGAAGGATCAGTCTTTGTCGAAAAATCCAGAAGAATTTATCATTTCCGTATCATTTATTTAAAACAACATTGAAGATGCATGGTCATCCAAAAAGAATGTATTTTGGTGCATGTCTGTCATACGAGACAAAAAGGCGAATTCTCAGTTCTGTGTTAAGGTTAATACTTAGCCTATTCCTCTAACTTATCCTTATTCTAACACCAAACCTAAACCTAAAGATAACCCTTAGGCCTTACCTAACCCTTCAAATGACACTTAAATTGACGTCATATCTTCATGACAGAATGTTCAATGATGTAGAGTCAAATAAGTTATGCTTATTTCTCTCGTGAAGTAAAAATTAGAATCAGATGGGACATACATACATAACAGATTGGACATGCAGACATAACAGATCGGACATATAGACATAACAGATGGGACATACAGACATAACGTATGGGGCATATAGACATAACAGATGGACATACAGACATAACGTATGGGACATATGGACATAACAGGTGGACACATAGACATAACTAATGGGACATACAGACATAACAGTAGGACATCAATACATGATGTGTTGGTCGTACAGACATATTCTCTAGGGCAGACATAACAAATGGGACATAGACATAACGTATGGGACATACAGACATAACGTCTAGGGCATACACAACGTATAAAACAGAAATACATTTTAAAAATGGGACATACAGACATTACGTATGGGACCGACAAAACACATTAGACAGAAAGACATAAATAATGGGACAGATATACATAACACAAGGGACAGGCAGACATGACGGGTGGGCAGACTAATGATACTGCCCATCATTAATTGCATAACAAATTAATTACTTCATGTTTGGTTGACAAATTCTAAATAATTTTCTGCGCCATGTATAAGGGATCGCGTGCATAGAGTATCTCGAGACAAATAGGTTACATTGACTTCTGCGCATCAGGGCATCTGCTGATTGGTGCATCTAACGGACCAATCAAATCGCAGTTTTAGTGTTAAAATTAGAGCAGTTGTTTGACAAAAGTCAACCTTCATATTCCTAGAAAAAAAACATATCTGGCTATACTTGGTGAAACAGAATTCGCAAACAAACAGAATTAAATACTTCAAATCATACAGCTTAAATTCCCACTATCTATGTTTGTTTTATTTCTTAACTCTTTTCTAGGTGATCACGGCGATTTGGCTGAAATGAAGTTATATAATATAACTGTTATAAATCTCCATAGAAATGACTTACTGCAGATGAATAGCTCTCGTGGCTGGACTCTGCACGTGACAAAATGACCTATTTACCTGCACGCATATATATAATTCTCACGTGTCCACTGCTATGGTTTACCAATCAGGTTAAACACGTGTTTCATATCCGTAGGCAGTCTTTTCGGATTTCCTTTCTGGCTCAGACTGTATCAAGAATCGAGCATCATTTTGTCATTTCCTGAAGTTTTATTTACTTGCGGATTGTACAACTTACTTAATTGTACTGTATTTTTCCGGAAATTCATTTATCTGCCTACTCATGGCTTGTCGATTTAGTAAATAGCTTGTTAGTTTCACATTATTTGCAATAAGGTCCTTGGTAAAAACTGAGTGTTTTGCTTTACTCAGGTAAAATACAGGTAAGTTTTGTCATCGTGTCGTAGCTTGTCTTTGATAATACGTTCGATGACTTTCGTAAATATTCTTCATATATAAATGCCTACTTTGGACAGTATGTTTTGTTGGTCGTAGAATTCTTATTATATTTGGTAAAATGGTTTATAAGACCTTCCATATATTTATTTCATTTATTCACGTGACATACAAATAGAAATTCAGCCACATCGCCATTACCTTCTCTCGAGTTGTCTGTAACTTACCCATAGCAACTCGAAATTAAGATCTATTTAGAAACTTGTCTCTGGGAGGTTATCTAGAAAATGATATGAAACATTGTTTTTTTTTTATATAAATGGACATCGCTGTGCCAGTGTGAATTTATAGTTTTTTTAGAAGTATACATAAAAACTATATTTAAAGGAGAAATAATAGGATTTTGACTTTCTTTTGGAATCCCCAGAGGGGGATTGGTGTATCTCATTAAATGTTTAGGAATTGAAAGACATTCTGATAATCTTTCGTTAAGTCCACACGTTTTGTTTATTAGATATATTTATTGCTGTTTTCTGTTTAGACCTTCCAAATTAACGTCCACGTTGACTCGCTCTAATAAAAATTATATACACAGGGACTCGGATTCCAATCCCGTTAGAGTCAGGCAAATAAATATTTCTCTATAATAACAATTGACGAAAAAAGACTTGATTAGTTTCCTTATATAAAAGTTTGAAGAAACATCCACAAGCGGTTTCGATTTTCATATATTTATATTCCTATGCTGTTTAAACCCTCAATATATACTTCGATTGTGAAGGAAGTATATTTTTTTGCTAGGCTCTTATTTTGATTCGAAATCTGGCTTTTAGCGAGCGTATATTTTCTCAAATATAATTACGCCGATGCAGGGGTGTCGATAATTTAGTTCCGAATCACCAGATTTTCTGAATAAATCCCCAGAGACAAGTTTATGCATCAAAATGATGAATCTATATATATACAAGCCCAAAGATTAAAATATCATAATGTCAATGTCACAATGACAGTGACGATTTGACGTCCGAGGTGAATATCGAAACTGAATTAGGTTTGTTGAGATCTCACATAAACTAAATATAGACCTACATGTTTATGACTTTCGCAAAATGATTGCAAATTTTTTTTGCTATAAAATTAACTTTTAGCTTTTTTTATTTCTGTCCACAGATAAGGCTATTGGAATTTAAAAGTAACGGAAACACCGAAGACATTAACAAGCTGCAAAACTAAGAGAATATCCTAACGGACTACCGACCATGTATGAGGTTAAAGTTTTAACAACAAAAAGCTGCGGGCGGCTTTTTACTTATTGTTGTAGAGCACTGTTGAAATCTCGTTTAAAATCACGGGGGATAACCAATTCTGCGACACATGCTCAATGTCCTATGAAATCATCCCGCTTACAAACTACAGCGGGTGCTGTTGAACTTGGATCTTGTCCTGCGCATCCGGAAGGGACATATTCACAACCGGAAGTGAAATATAAGGATTCGGAAACTCGTGATACATCAGACTCAATGCCATTCTCCCAAATGCCTGGGCCCACGGGTCTACGGAATATACCAGTAATAGGAAATAGGTTTCACTATGCACCATATTGTAAGTAAATTTCTTTCACAGTATGTTAATAATATTTTCTAATTAAATATTAAAAGTATTTCTTTATTCTTCTACATAATGGTTTTAGGCCTACTGCTGGGAATTTGTTGGCCTTGCTCCGGTGGTGGTGGGTTCGATTCCCAGCAGGATCTCAACCTGCAAAAAGATTTTTGTAACCAAACTATGTTTAAAGTGTTATCCCAAATAAGCGAAAATTATCCGAATTGTATTTGATATTAGGCTTTTGGAACGTAGCTTTACCTGTCCTGTTTGTTTGATTTTTTCTTCGGTTTTTTTTCATGATTTTTTCATATTTTAACACCCCATGCTATACTCTCATTGAGTTGGTTAAGTACCCGAACATATCCCATTTGCGACAACAAGAACCCTCTTTTTTTAGTGACTGCCGCTGTCATTTTTACTAGCAGATTCCTCTCGTACAACAACATCTAATTGGTTGCTAAAAAGTTCCCCGCATCCAATTAATCGCTTGGAAGCCGTGTCTGATTACATGTGAATAAACCACCAAGGGTTGTAATGCAGAGTAGCTCGGAATAAAACTCTTGACTAGCGAAGATGAAGGTCCAACTTGCAAAAAAACCCATCACAAAGTGCTTATTGCATAACTTACGAAAAAAATAGACTTTCATGAAACTTCGTATTTTCAGAATGGCCAAAAGGTATACCGCATGTTTATGTTTAGGGGGTTCTTTTTTCGTAAAATTTTCCTTCAAAAATTGTTCTTACGTAAAGTACGAAGTTCCCTTCAAGTGTACCCTTAGGTGGATAGGGGGACTCGGTTCGTCGGACCTTCGAGTGGTAGTTCATCGAAGGAGAAACAGTAGAAGGACACTCCACCAACTGATACATGGCAGCGGGCTACGGTTTCCGTATTTGAAAATAATACTAAAATATGAAATATTTGTTGATGTGTTTAAACACAATCTCCTTGGTTTGAACACAACTATAGAATATTTTCCGAAAGCCAAATTAATGTATTTTGAGTCTTTTGGAAAACTCTATCTTTGACAGGTTAAAAACTCATGAACTTGAGATAGATACTGATTCCCCAGCAGTAAATGGTTGCCCCCTAAATCACTCAGCCATCCAGTCTTCTACTTGCATTAAATTATATTTCATGCAAACATGTCAAATTCGTCATAATTGATGTTGTTTTATGAATAAAGTGTGGTATTGTGCTTGTGGCACAATACATTCAAGGCACTACCTTTATCATGAAAATTATAGTAGTTAAAGATTAACTTGGAATGAACTTTTTCCTCAGGTATAATATTCAAAACTACTTTGCCAGTTTTTAGACTGACACTCGTTTTATCATCTATTTTTCCTTCAAGGGCGTTTTTTTTTTCAATGTTTTTAATTGGTTGGTTATAGGGTAAACAACCTGAGGAAACTTAATTAAGCATAAATTACAGAAATATTAAATATATACAGCATAATATGTTTGAGTAATTTATATCATTCTTAAATTTCTAAGAAGTTGAATGAACCTGAAAATGGGATCGTCTTGCTTTTTTTGTTTAAATTTATAATTTATTAGTGGTGCCCCCTGGACCGAATGCACAAGCCCCTCAGCTGTTTGTATGAAAACCGTTTACTACTTCAAATACAGAAAAAATATAAAATAAAATTTATAAAATAAAAAAATCAACAAAGATAATTAAACAATTAAATTATAATAAGGCAGCAAACAAATAAATCAATAAAATAAAGCTGTTCTAGCCCCAATAAGAACATTTAAAGTAAAATATAATTCGCCTGAACACAAAATGATGAAATGTTTGTAACAAAATGTAATTTTATTGATTTCTGTGAAAGAAAAAAATATAGGTTAAACGTATAATTTTAATATTATTTCAGCTAAACACAAAATGGAGTCTGTGGTAGACATGAGAAAAGAGTATTTAAATTCATATGGAAAAATTTATCGAGAAGTTCTCGGACTTGGCTGGGTTGTTCATATACACGATCCAGTAGATGTCGCCACCATGTTTAGTGTGGAAGGAAAACATCCACAACGAGGCTTTCCAAGTATATTTCAAGTTTACGATAAAAGAGAAAACGGACAAGTTGGACTTGGGTCTTTGTAAGTAGCTTACGTTTTTATTTTAGATTTTGTCAACAAAAATTATCAATAAAAACAAGAATGTGTAAAGTTATTTAGTAAATTGTTTGAAGATTTTGATCTTCCTTTATGCTTGAGAATTTGTGAGTTGGAAAATACTATTTTAATCCCGAAATGTTAAGAAAGTTCAAAAACTTTAAAATTAAAAAAAAATTTAAATGTTTTTTTTAGAATTGGTGAAGAATGGTGGAAAATGAGAAAGGCCGTGCAACAAAAACTTATGCGACCCCAACATATGAGATATTTTGTAAACAGAATGGATCAAGTTGCTCAAGATTTCATACACCGCATAGAGAATATAGCGGACAGTCAGGGAAATGTACATAACATGCGGGATGAGCTTCAAAAATATGCTGTGGAAGGTAAGCTTTGTAACAGACGACTTGATTGGTCAAAATAATTTTTCCAAATTTTTAACTTGGCCTACTTTTAAATTTAATGTTTTATTGGATTTTAAGAAGCGTTGGCAACATGTAATTTAAAACAAAGAAAAAGAAAGTGGCTTAAATAAAAAAATAAGATTTGTTGGTGGAGTTATTTGTATTTTTATATTTCTCTATCTTCCTAAAACTATCCAGATTCAATTCGCTCCATAGCTTCATCTTTTCACAGTTAGATCCTGTGTAATCGTACAGTAAAAATGGCGTCAAAGCGTATTTTCTAGTTCATGAAAGTTCATTGCTCAATTGTCCAACAAAATGACGAGCGAGTCACTGAAAAGTCTTGCGATTGGTCGTTATAGACCACCAATCAATCAACGCCGATCTGTCACCTGTCATCACAAACTAACCATATAGGATAAACCAGTATACTGCATAGCTGATAAGATGTGACTTTAATCCGATTTTTTGTAAACAGAAAAACAATAATTGATTTTTTTTTCCAGAGATAAGCGCTGTTTTATTTAATCATCGTTTCGGGTGTATGGAAGGTGAACTAGTACCCGGATCGGAAGCAGAAGACCTTATACTAGCTACAGATGAACTATTTAAAGAATTTGCCCTCAGTACCAGAGTTTTTCCTTGGTTTATGCTTTTTAGATCTACTTTATATAAAAGGTTCGCAAAAGCTGGGAACACAATACATAGGTAAGCACCAATGGAATAGTTGGAAAAATTGAAACCGAGACTATAATTTATTTTGCAATATAAGGTAAACAAATATACACTGCTTATTTTGTAAAAGTTGTAGGGAGTAAAAAAAAAACAAAAAAAAACACAGAGACGAGGCGATATTCTACGTTCTCTTTGATGAAAAATTTCGATTTAAGCAAGTTTTCGGCAATAAGAAAAGGTTCTTTAAAATCAACTTTATTATCCCATTAAAGCAGGGTTGTCTGGAGTAACGGCTAAATCACATCGTTCAAAAAGCAGCCATTGTTGAGACCAATATTTTTCTCTGCGCATGATCAGTCTGGTCTGCGCGTAATCTTGTTGTCTTCGCTTAGCACTACAATAACATTAATTATCCAACAAAATAAAAAGATTTCAAAATCTATGGTTGTATCAAACAATCAATCAAAGAATCAATCAACCCATTATTGTAGGTGTGTAACTCCAATACAAAATAGGATGCAAACCAAATCCAAACCATAGGCGGATGGTGAAAGGGGATGCGGGGTGGGTGTCCCCCTCGCTTACTCTGGGGTGTGGGCTGATCCCCTCCGCTTCTGAGTAATGTAGGCATTTCGGGAGCGTCGTTACGCCCCTCACCCCCCAACCCCACACACTACACACACACACACACACACACACACACAATTTGGATTTACTTCACACGCCCTTGAAAACAAACTAATTCTGGGAATAATTCCTTTGGACAATTTCAGCATAGGATGGAAGTATATGTTGAAAGCGATGGAGGTTGCTATGGCTAAGCAGAAGTCAGGAGTAGATATTGAAGACGAGGCGGATTTTATTACTGCGTTATTACAAGACGAGAATCTTAGCCTGGATTACGTCACCACGATTGCGATGGACATGTTTAGAGGGGCCGTTGAATCGGTGAGTTTTACCTATCCATTATTTGTCTTTTAATTGTGTCCTGTAACCAAGGGTACTATTTTTGCAGGATATCCCTGTTGTCAGGAGTTTTAACCTGATCGAATGTAAGACGGATCGCAAAGTGATTGGTCCAGGTGCAAACGGAAAAATCTCGCGAGAAGCTCGTTACTGTGGTATCATTAATACGCTCTTTACCAAAAGCGGACATTTCTCGCCGGAAATAGTTTTCATACGCCGGTAATTCGGCTTCCGGCGAACAAACTTTACGATTTAAGGGCATATTCATACACCAATCATGCCTGAAAATGTCACATTCCACTATTTCATTAAATTTTGTAACAGCATAGACACAACTATACTATACTAATATAAACTTGTTGCAGTAGCCTACTTCAAGAGTTGGTTTATGTAAATAATATTTAAATAACTTTGGGAAGTATTGACTAGAATTAATTTACATTGTATTGTTGTTATTATCGCTTGAAGAAAACTAACTTATTTTTAATGCGAAAAGAATATTTTGATGGCCATTTAGCTTATCGTGTGGTTATTTCTGGTAGGTGTCCGATCGAACCCACGTAAGATTAGGTCGGTGCTTCCAGTCGCAGAAAAGTGAAACATGTTCAACTCTCTTGTGTGCTAGGAACAACTCGGCGCGGGCCAGTTGCCGTAAGTCGCCAGCTTGCTCAATTCCAGCTTGCACAGCCGTTTCGCATCAAGACCGTTTGATAAAGTTACTTTGACCACCAGGAATCTAAGAAGACAAAAATAAATGCGCTGAACTAATGAATCATGAAAGTTAATAGTACTCCAGCTATTAATTTGACGTGCAATAGAAAAAACGTCGTGGAATCTTTTTTGTGAATAAACTTAATTTAGTTGAGCTGAATATTCTAGCGAAAGCAAAGAATCGGAGCCGACGTAAAGCAATAAATTAAGGCAAAGTGTGGGAGTTGAGAGCTGTCACGCTGCGTCAATAGCACGAGAAAGAATGTCTGAACGTGCCAACCCCATGCAACGTAATCCGATTTATCAATCAGCGAAAAAGGCAGAACTATTTCGGACTCGCTGTCAGAGATGACTGGTGCTTGTTTTTGGGTCAAAATTCACCGATCATTTTTCTCGCCCCCGCTTATTCCGAGACGCTTCCTTGACGCGGTGAATTCTGCTTGCACGCAATTATTGGTCGCTTAACACAGCCAGCGCATAAACGATATTCCAAATGCTTAGCAAATGTACTCAAGGCCCGAATCTCCTAAACAAATCCGAAGCATAGGCTAGTTTCGGATTACCAGACAACGAAGCAGCATGCTTTGTTGCTCCACGTTGGTAACTTGCGGCCAATTTAAGTTATTGAATGTAACATTATGGGGAATGCTTCATGTCTTTACCTGTAGGCCCTATATGTTGTTGGTGTGATAATTTATAGGCAATATATCATATGCTTCCTGAACTTGTGAACTTTTGTGAACAATTATGTAGTTGTGAAATTCCAAGACATTTGATACTCGCGCACGTACTCCCGATGAGTGTTTCTAATAACTCGACGTATCCTTGATAATTCTCTTTTGGCGGGCGTGGTACATACTCGAGCTGGAATAGTTACAAATGTCAAGATGCTCATTTCAATGGTAATTAGTTCTAGTCCCGTCTAAGTGTCTTGAGAAAGAGAATTCAGACTTTGTTTAACACCTTACGATTAGAGTTTTATATTCACTCAGTTGCCTCAGGGCCATTGATGTGTAATATTAAGCGCTTCATTTGGCAGATAGTTGATCGATATAAATTTTGAAGTTTTCATTTATTTGTAGCACTGCCCTGTGAAATCGGGGGCTGCACAAAGAGATATTCGACTTCATTCTGCATTTTGTTTACATAACAAGCATCATATTTGGTGAACTTGCTAAGGTCCTTACCGCAGAGCGCTCATTAAGAATACGCCGCTTCGCTAATGTAAATCGTTGACCTCTAGCCCATGGTTAAGGGACGTTACGCCACGTGGGCGTAAAATCAATTTTCAAACTAGCAAAATCATTTTGTTTAAATTAAGTAGAGAGGAAAACAATCCTATTACCCCTGGAGAATTATGCCGTATCTGAGATCTAAGTTTCCGTCATATTGTAAAATCATTGTAGAATTATTCCCTAAGTGAATTGACAAAACTGATTGCAAGGTGTGGGTGGATGGCTAGAAACTTGTGGGCGTAGGTGGAACTCTTCTGTGTAAGGAGGCGCTCATTTCTATCAAATAATAAATCAAGAACGGCGAAAATCTATTTATTGCTTTATCTGATTAGAGGGTTTTTTTTTTTTTTGGTAATATTATGATTTTTTCCCCCGATGTTACAGTATTGTGAATCTGTAACCATTCGATTTAGAGACAGTGTCAATGATTTAAATACATTTTCCTCTTGCGTTGTAACAATAACGTTTCTTGATGAAAAAGACAGCGTCGAGCTTGTTCCAGATTCTGTCACGATATAGCACTTTCTGTTTTCCTCATTATTTGTCCAGCGCTCCGCACTGATAATATTGGAATGCTATGGTGTTATATAAGTGAAATATATTCAATATTAAATAACTGCTACGATGCAACAACAAAAAAAGGAATCAAAATTAAAAAAAAAAATCCCAATTTAACCATAAACCTGATAGAAATTATTGTGTTCGGTTTCTTAAACTTTCAGGAATACTTTCGCGCACTGTCTGCTAGCATACGGTACTAGACCCGCCGACATTCCTAACATCCCGTAAAGTTCTCCCACTTTGAAAAACCAAAAGAAGGTAAAAACGAAATACATAAATTCTTAACACTTAGCAAAATGTGTTAACTAATTTTAGCAACATTTCACCCCACAAGTACCACCAGTGAATGACAAGGGTGAAATTAGAAATGAAAAATTGCCAACGATGTTGGAGTGAAGCGGTTGTCAGCTGTTTGTCATAACCACCTCTCTGTGTTAGATAAACGGGTATTCCTGTCGATTGAAAACTAAAAGAGCAAAAACACAACAGATTATTTGCTTTTGTTACCAATCAGTGAACTAAGTCAAAACTATTTCAAATTACTTTACCATCTATAAACGTATGTTCCTGTTTTCCTGAAAACTAAAAGAGTAACACTAAGATTGTTCGCTTTCGTTAGCAATCAGTGAACGAAGTCATAATAATTACAAATTACTTTACCCATTTATCTATCAGCGTGTATTCCGGACTAGTGGAATTCAACAAGAGTAAAACTACGATTTTTCGCTTTTGATAGCAATCAGGTTGGACCAGATTGTAAAAAAAATCGCCATTTCCTAGTGATCATCAGTAATGTGGTTGTATCTATGTGTTTTTAATCAATAAAATTGACTGAGAGGGAGGGGTGTGTGTGTGTGGAAA
>JARFOD010141485.1:0-13086 GCA_031763545.1 Mopalia muscosa
TAATAATCTATGCGTTTTGTATATAAAACATTTGCCTTGAATTTCACTGATTAATAAAATTATATTTCGATGAAACATATCGAATATTACAATTGGAAGGGTTATTTGTATCCAGTAGGTTTGTTGTGTGTCTTCGTTGCATGTTATATTACCTTACCCACATACTCAGAGCTGTTGACGTTAAATGTAAAAACACATATTTTTCAACTGCCCTGTAGCGGAAGTTATCCACCCAAAGTCTACGCTCATATAACCAGCAATCGGCTTACAGTATAGCCCGTACTGACCCTATACGCTGGTTTTTCTTTGTAGGAAAAACCAATCCTTGATCATACGAACAAGGAAGAGTTTAGTTGATAATTTATTTCCCCGCATAGCCTTGACTTACTGTTTAGTGAATCTTAAATACACTAATCCGTGTGGTAATCGTGCACATCTTGTGCAAATGTCAGATTTATGGTTCTATTGGGGTTTTTTCGTATCAAATAATAAAGTTCTTTTTAATAATCTATGTTTTTTGTGAATAACACATTTACCTTGATTTTATGGCAGGTGTAATATCCCGAAAATATGGAATGTTTAATAAAATTATGTTTTAGTTAATATTAGGAGGCACGAAGTATATTATTGAAAATCATATTTATTGAACAATTCACGCTAATGTAAAAAGCATCATTTTCATCCGTATAGCTGTAGTAATCTATACCCACAGTCTTGAATTGATGGTTGAAGCACCTCACACTAATAATATCACGTTCATTCAATTATCATATGGTTCGAGCAGCCAGGAAATAACACCGTGGGTTTTTACAATATCGCCTGAAGCAAATTCTCATTATAATGGCGGATACGTCAAACCAGACAACAAGGGTTGCAAACATCATACTACAGACGTTATACAAACCAAATCTCAGACAAAACAAACAATTATATATCAGATGTTATCACGTTTGAAAACTAAGGTTGGACAAAATATCATAGTTTGACAAAATAGTGTATAAATCTGACACTGTATAATGCGCATGTAACATACGAAAGCGAAAGTCTCACCTGGGTTAAATCGATAAGATGCCGTGCGCTTTAGTAGCCTTGAATTTCCCATGTAACCGATCCGTACAGTCACATTATGTTCTGAATTGGTTACAGGATTGGGGTGTTAAAACGAGAGAAGAGATAAAGATAGAGATAAGAAAAACGTATATAACGATCTCATGACTTTGTTTCCTGCATATACCCCAATAAATGAGCTAATTTTCAACGCAAAAATTACTGTGCGAAAATGAAAAAACTCAATCAAAAATGAAAAGAGATTCTGAACAAGCTATCATTGACGTCCTATATTATAACATGCAGTCTGACTATCGCCGAAAAAAAACCCCAAAGAAATTGTGTAATTTTATAAGATCTTTCAATATTCAGAAAGGCCGTGTCACAGCGAAGTCCATTTTACACTTGACTGTCCATCTCTCTTCAAAACCAACAGGGACACACTAGTAAGAGATGGAATACATCGTTGGACCCACACTTTGGAGTTCACAGACTTCGAATTCAGTCAAAATGTGATGTTGTCCCCAAAAATCCAATGGTGGAAGCATTTAACATAAGTAGGAACGGTTATGGAATTTTGACTGGGTCTCATATGGCTACAGCTTACAAATTATACTAACATTGACTGATTTGCGTTTTAGGCCGGGCTTAAAGGTATTTAATTTATATGACGGCGGTGTATTCCAACAAGTATTGATGTTTTAGGCCGGGCTTAAAGGTATTTCATTTATATGACGGCGGTGTATTCCAACAAGTATTGATGTTTTAGGCCCGGCTTACAGGTATTTAATTTATATGACGGCGGTGTATTCCAACAAGTATTGATGTTTTAGGTCGGGCTTAAAGGTATTTAATTTATATGACGGCGGTGTATTCCAACAAGTATTGACCGTACGTGGCACAACCATTGACTGTGAATATTCATGATAGGGCTGGAAAATTACTCATCCTTCAATGCGAAGGAAAACAGCAGTGCAATTCTCTAAAACCCCCAGTCCAAAGACAGAGGGCGACCCAATTATACACAAATGAGAGGTTGACTTAGAGTAATACGATACTTACTTAAACAGAGACAGGTCTTCTTTATATATCACAAGATTCGCATGCACCAATCAAAAGCATTCATACTTAAATACTTTTCCAACTACTGACATTGAGTAATTTCCGAAAGAATTGAGTCTTTATATTGTGTATAGTACGTTGGATATTGGCTAATATCCACACTTCAGTAGTCCTGTTTGTCTACCTCTGAACTGGAATATATCGGATGAAATAGTTGTCAGAAAAGGGACATACAGGATCTTACGTAACACAAAGAACGAGGCGACTAACAATAACATAAAAAGCTCTAATGTAACAAAAATAGTTTAAAGTGTTTCCAGATGTACTTGAAGTTTTACACATGTCAGTGTGATAAATTTACTATCTCCAACAGACAACACCTGAGGATTAGTTATTGATGTAGAAATATCATTAAATGATTAAAACGTACATATCGGTCGACTTTGTTGGATGACGTCGAAACAGACTCGATCAATTCAACAACCTGCCAACGATTCCTTGCCAGTTTCAAACTTCAAACTTCCTCAAGATCAATTAACCAAGTTATTTCTTAAGTTTTTCTTCTGGTATGAAAGACTATGAAAGGAGCAAAACAGTTTCAGTATAGATGTTGCGGTTTAAAACAACCAATGGAGGATTAAGGCCTATAGGTATAAGGGTTGTATATCCTGGTCCTAGTCAGAGATTTGGTTGAACTTTGCATATGATTAATGGTGAATTAAATTATGTCTACTCTAAAGTATCCAGTCAAACTGCTGCAGACAACAATCTGTGCCCACCTATGTCTTCCATTATTGCTTGTAAAATATAACTACCGTGTAAGTTTAAGGTGGACACTGTTTATCAACTCCCATCTTTTATAAATGGAATTTGTTCTAGTAGGTTATCTTGAAAAGAAAATTTAAAAACTATGTTCTGCTTTCTCTTGTTGACTTACACAATAAAAAGTTACTTTTGCCTTCTTTCCGCAGTTTATATTTTTGTATAATAACAGTTTTTAAGACAATTCTAGCTTTTGCATATTATAAAACGTCGCTCCGGAACAAATAGAATGTATTCAGGGACTTTGATTTCTCACCTTACCTGGATGAACTGCATTGTCCATATTTTATACAGCTTAATGAAGGTAGAATATGCAGACTAGAACATTTTTTTTATAAACTTTGTCTATTGTACAGAATCTTCCAGACAGAAAGACCTTTGGTAATCGTCAACAGAACATACAATCGTTTCTCAAATAATTGTCATCAGTTGGAATCAATATATAAAGACCTACTAGAAGTACTCATTCAATGCACGTTTTAAACCGTCCATTTGTAGGTGATAAATTGATCGAAAACTCATAAAAGCCACTGGAAACCAAATAATTCGTCCGCTTTTGTGAAGAGTTGTAACGACCCAGTGTTCGTCATTACAAATACAAATAACTTGTGGAATATAAACAAATTAACGGTCCATCAATAAATCGAGCAAGCCTTCTATATGTTCTTTAAAGCGTAATAATAAGTATGTTGTTTTCTTAAGCACAAACAACTTACTTAATAAATGCGTTACTTCTTGACTCAAAATATTTTCAAATATGTCCTTTTCAAAATCGCTGTATTTAAAAAAATAAATAGCTGGAGCATGGTTTAGGGTTGCCACTTTCTACGACTAAGATTTCCAAGATTTACGGGGGTCATGAGGCCAGGTTCATTCTAAATGCAAACATGCTGAACAAATTTTCTAATCTTTTAATGTCAATAAAATGTTACGAATTGAGTCTTGGCAGTTTATATATACATTGAGAGTGTCACGTTACAAGTACGTACGTCCATGGTTTTTGCCTTTGGCGAACAGTGACTAGCTTAACAATATTCGTAACTTCGGTAATACGGTCAAAAATAGTCTTAACACGGGTAAGTGGAAATAAACTTCCAGTTGCCCGGGTGCTCTCGGAGCTAAAACGCAACAAGAACCTTTTGGGTTTTTTTTATTTTGCTCCTGTCCTATCTATTCTATGATCGTTGCCAGCTGCGCTCGTTTTCTCTATTCTCTGTGCTTGAAAGCCGAAAAATAAGTGAAATAAGTTGAAGTACAGCTTTGAAAACAGGGGCAAGAGAAACACCTTGAGGGACAAAACACACCCTGAAATCTCTGTTCTCTTTCTGCCTTTTTAAAAAAATAATTCCTAGCCAACATGCCAATTAAACCTACTACCTTTGTGGAAAATCAATGTTGTAAGGTAAATAATAGTCATACCTTATATTCATAACTTAGGAAATGTGGTCGTACCTTATTTTGATAATTTAAGTAATGTGGTAAATAATAATGTTAACATGGCTCAATGGGAATGCACTTCCTGTTAACTCGGTGCTCTATACGCTATGGCCTAACAAGAATCTTTTCTTCTTTTTTTTTTTTTTTGCGGCTGTCCTATGTTGTTTTTGTTTTTGCCAGTTGCACTGGGCTGGTTTTCTGCATCAAATGGACTTCAACGCCGTTTAATGAATGAATAAGTTTAAGTACAGCTTTAAAACGGGGAAAAGTAAAACTCTCTGAGGGATAAAACACTTTCTGATGCCTCTGATCTCTTTTCACTTTATTAAAATTATGTCACAATTCTATAAACCTACTTATAAACAGGACGTTTAAAATTAACTTTGTATTGTCTGATCTGTTTATTCTGTATTGATCTGTATTTATTCAAAAGCAATGCTGTGTGGCAAATACTACTCCCATGTTTTTTTGTCCACAGACTTATATTGACGTGCCATGTTTGTCCCTGGAAAATCCCATTTCAGAAGCCCTTTACAATACAGTACGGTTATAGGCTTTTGACGTTATAGCTATATGAACAGATATCGTATGACAGCTGGCAGATTATCGTTACTATTCCTAATTTGACGGTAGAAAATAATATGGTGTTATTTGAAAAACAAAAACAGACAATTAGGTTAACTTTCTTTCATTGGATTCCTATCGGTGAATTTACATATACTGTGTAAAGGCTTTTCCTCCACTCGTATATATAGTTAACGTAAAAAATAAACTAACTCCGTGTGGTAAATGTTTTTAACCACACTTTGGTACAATTTGGGTCAAAGAACAACCATAAATCCGGACACTATTATCTAAATTGTTTAGACGAATACGAGCAGTGAACAGACAGCTGGTGCAGGATTTGACGATATATTCATCCCATATGTCTGTACAAAGGCCCGGTATGCATTTGATTGAAGGGATGAATTCGTAGGTGAAGAAGTGTGCAGTCTGGTTGAGGGAATGTATTTGATATTATATAGTATACGATTAGCCACTGAGTTTAAAGGCTCCAAATCATGTAATTGGCCTACATCGAGAGCTATAATCTTCAATCAAGTAGACTTTTCGGCTTCATACAGGTTTAATATCCCAATCAAATTAATTTTGTATCCTTTTACTAGGGAAACTTGCTTAAAAGTGGAAGTTAAAGGACCTTCTATTAAAATTTCAAGTCTACAGCAAGGGTGGAAGAGAGATAATTGGCGAACTAGCAACTGATACCTGACCTTTATTTCCGTATTTTAACAAGGCTAATGGGCAAAAGAGTCGTTTACCAAAGGCAGTTGCAATCGTTTTGATATTTACTTAAACAAAAGTCTTTGTTACTCATCACAAGATTAGCATTAACCAAAATCACTAGCTAATGGTTTGATTAAATGTCCTTAAAACACAACTCTTTAATGATTTTGGTGTTCTTCATATTAGGTATAGTATATTGGGCACTGGCCAACATCCACACTTCGGTAGTCCTATTTGTTTTCTTCTCATCTGGAATATATCGAATGAAATAGGTGTCAGAAAATGGACAGACAGGATATTGCGCAACACAAAGAGCGACGTGAGATACAATAACATCAAAAGAATTAATGGGGAAAGAAATAATTTAACGAGATTCCTAGAAAGTGTTTCCGGAAAAGCGTACTTGGAGTTTGACACGTGTCAATACGATAAACCTACTCTCTCCGACAGCCAACATCTTACTTCAGGATTAGTTACTGATGTAGAAAAATCATTAAATGATTAAAACGTCCCTAAATGTCGACTTTATTGAATGATATCGATACAGATTCAATCTCATCACCAACCTTCCATCGATAACTAGCCAGTTTACACACCTTTCATCTCCTTAAGTCCAATTAACAAAGTTATTTTTAAGATTATCTTCAGGTATGAAGGACTTTAAACTGACCACCAGTCTTAGCGTCAAGTTCGCGGTACAGCAACAAGTGCTGAATCCAGAGATTGTGTTAAACTTTTTATGCCAATGGTAAATTTAATTAAGTATTCTCTAAAGTATCTAGTTAAACTGCTGCAGCTGTGTTAAAAAAATCTTTCATTTTTTGTTGGTTTTTTTTGGTAAAAGTATAACTCTAAGGCTTGTTAAAGGTGCACAGTGTTTTTGAATACCCATCTGATCCAGAAGTTAACGTTCATACAGAAAATTAAATAGTTACGTTTAGCTATCTCGCATTGAATTACGGCATGGTAAGTTGCATTTCCTTATATCCTCAGATGATATAAAGTGTGAATCGTTCTGTGACATTCGTTATTTCTTGAGATTCAGTTGGACAGCTTTACGAATTATTGTTAGTATAACGCAACTGGAAATACTTCAGAAACAGCGGCTTTGGTGTACTGGATATGACCCTGAGGACAATTTCAGCTTACTAGCTTTTGATTGGTTACACTGATTAGTAACCTAAAACAAATTGACCGTCCAATTCGTCATCGTAACTTAGAGTTAATTTGTGTACATTATTTTTCATAACACTAATTTACGATGACCGACTATTTTTAAGATACCATTGAGTGTATCAAAACAAAAGTTGACCAAAACGTTATAGTTCATTTTTTAGATATTTTATAGCTACACAAACTCTTTGAAGAGCCGTGTATAATAGGTATTAAACTATAAAGAATGCAATAACGGGATGGTTTGCGGGAGAGAACAGAAGCTTTACGTAAACAAACCACACATAGTGTAGTTTAACGGCTAAGGATTCCATCACCTCTGATACATACCCTATTTATCACTTTAAACTACACAGGTGGAGTGTTAATAAAGGACTACAGTTGGATTATTGAATCTCTGGGAATAGAATTGAACACTTACATATGTTAATCATGTAACACTTGTAACATATCACTAATCGTTCCTGTCTGCTTACCAGTCAAGTTTACTGGGTACGTTTATCGTATGTTTAAATTACTTGTCAAGTTAGAACAGTGTAAACAGACCTTTCAAAATGCAATTCAATTTATTCAGAATGCAAAATGGTGAGCATCAGTATTTAATGTTATGATTTCATGATTAAAATAGAATCTTACAATATCCTTAAGACGATATATAGGCTGAGTACATGTCGATAGAGGCGTCTGGATCAAGTCGTATTGTCAGTGGTTTACTCAGCACTGTGGCCATGCTGGTAAGCAAAAACACATGGACTTAATTGTGGGATAAACATGATTAGTGGGTGCAGGGGGGGGGAGGAGTAAATTATCAAGCCACAATAATCGTGATGAAGTTTGCGATGGGTAAATATTCAAGTCATGAACATCATTTTGATGAGCAAATCTTAAAGCCGTGAACATCATGATAAAGCTTGTGTGGAGCAAGTCTTCAAGCCACATAAATCATGATAATTTATCTGTTGAGTAAATCTTCAAGCCACTTAATACGTTAAACATAAAGTTTGTGGTTGTTGAATACTAGGCCGCAAGTCATGAACATCATTTGTGGTGAGTAAATCTTTAAGCCATGAACATCGTGATAAAGCTTGTGGTGAGCAAGTCTTCGAGCCACATAAATCATGATAATTTATCTGTTGAGTTAATCTTCAAGCCACTTAATACGTTAAACATAAAGTTTATGGTTGTTGAATACTAGGCCGCAAGTCATGAACATCATTTGTGGTGAGTAAATCTTTAAGCCATGAACATCATGATAAAGCTTGTGGTGAGTATGTCTTCAAGCCCCATAAATCATGATAATTTATCTGTTGAGTAAATGTTCAAGCCACTTAATACGTTAATCGTGATAAAGTTTCTGGTGATTAAATGTTCAAGCCGCGTACAACGTAAACCATAATCAAGTTTGGGATGGGGAAATTGTCAAGCAACATAACATGCAACCCATGATAAAGTTTGTGATTAGCCAATCTTCAAGCTTTGTAAAATGTAAACCATAATAAAGTTTGTGGTGAACAAATCGTCAAGTTTCTGATGAGTATATATTCAAGCCTCCTGAATCATGATAAAATTTGTGGTCGGTAAAGTACTTACATCATGCTACAGTTTGTGATTTGTTAATCTTCAAGTAGGTAAATCACGAAAAAGTGTATGGGGAATAAATCCGACCTATATGTAAATAATAATGAAGTTTTAGGGAATTGCTCAAGTCAGGTACATCCCGTTAAAAGTTTTAAAAAATCCCATAAATCATAAAATAAATAAAGTTTGTGGTGCATAAAGCGTCGAACCTCGTTAAGGTAGATGAAATTTGTTTATGGTAAGTTAATGCTCAAACTTCGTTGACATAGATAGAGTTTGTGATGAATAAAGTTCATGGGACCTTAATCAAGATGATACTAGTGTTGTGAAATATTCCAGCATCCTAAAGGAGAGTGGAGTTGTTGCTTAGGAATCCCTTGAGACATGTGAAGTTTGTACTGTTTTCGATTCAAACTTAGTAACCAAACGAATATTTTGAGAAGTACGCTTTATGACGTGGCTTTTGTCCCCAATAACTCTTACTTTTGTATTCTTTCTATGGTCATCATAGAGATAGATATCACAGACAACACCAGAGCCTGATAGTCTGTGGTCGGAATCAGTTGACGTCTGCTGGTTTAATTGCATAGATCCACGATAAACAGACATAATTGGATCAAATTGAATACCTCACTAAAACTAACCATATCCTACCGGATGTCCTCACGAATGGAAGACTATCAGTTTCATTGGAGATGGATACCAGGCGCCAATTAAGCTTCCACTTGTGAAGTTACAATCAGGAGGACCATCACCAGCTTCCCAAATCAAAATATTTTAGCAACGTAAATATCAAGAATAAATTATTAAGACCTCTTTTTGCTGCAATATCCCTTTAGAAAAACATGAAAAGTATATTGTGGCTTCTTCTTCACGGTTGCAATCACACTAGCTTCATACCGCTGAACAATTGTACAAATCCCCACTTACTGTCCAGGTTGTATTATGGTTTCGTACATCTGAAACACCAGTTTCCCGAAAGAAGAACATGCTGGTCGTGTTAGTGTGTTTTGTTACCGTAGCCGAGGATCAGCGATTTACGTATCAGGCTACTGATCCTAGCCGTATTGTAATCTGTGAGGCAGAAGTGGATAATTCCTGATATAAGTGAAATATTCATGAGTACGACGTTTAAACCAAACAAAACAAACAAATCAACACACAGATAATGTATATCGCAACTAGTTTTTATTTGTTTGGGATAGTCCTTTGTTAGTCAGAAGAGCTCCAAAAATTTTGCCAGATGAGGCCCATTCGGGAATGGAACATACGACCATAAGTCAATAACCAAATTTACAAGAGTAAATGACGGGCATCTAGGCCACTAAGCATTCTACAAAGGAAGGTCGTACACTCTTAGAAATATATGGCTGTAGTCGAACCTTTCAAGGTTCTTCAGTCATGGCTCTGATGGAACCCTTTATGGTTCTGTATGAAAACCCACAGCAACTGATCCAAATATTTCTACCTTTTTTTAAATTTTCAACCACCATTTCTGTCTTAATGGTTCTATATATACGGTTCCACCTTTTCTTAAGAACCGTTTTTGCCGTTATGGTTCCATACAGATGGTTCCATTCTCCCTAAAGAACTGTAAAATAACCATTATTTCTAAGAGTGTAGAAGACCGGTTGGTGGCGAGGTCTTGGTTTCCGGCGTTTACCTTTGCCGATTCGGTGCGTGACTGATGGTCGTGGGTTCGATTCCAACATGGGTCTAAGTCGACAAAATTTGTTGAATTAGAATCTGTTAAAAAGGGATAAATAAATTATACTATTCGGCTTCCATAAAACTTAAACATTACTTTTGTCGACAATAAACTTTTATATTGACATATGAATATATGAAACTTCAATCAACTACACATGTATTCAATGTCGCCTAATTATTTGAATCAAGTATACTCTGGTAATTACAGTCAGTGTTAAAACCGGTGTGTGTGTGCAGGTGTACATATGACATTGGATCGGTATAATCCTGGGGTTTTTATGTTCTCATATCGTGACTTGGCCATAAGCTCATTAAATCCAGTCTCTAGTGTTTATAATGTGACCGCTTTAGCCCCACTACACAGTACATAGTGAAACCAGCAATAGTCATTTTTATGATGTAGGTATTCTTCATTCTGTTGTGTTTTTAAAGTGTACTGCATCTAGAGTTCTCTTCCTCTTTAGAAGATGCTAATGGATTTAATATCCATATACAAGGACATGCAAGTATTTGTTCCGACGATGTGGCTGAATAAAAGTAATATAGGCCTATCATACGGTCGAGATTTAATACAATATCCGGCAGAACAGCAAATGCCATACAACAAGGCCAAGATGTCATAAAGCAAGGCCAAGACCTTATCAAAAATTTTGTTCCTCTCCGGATAATGTCAAATGTCGCAATATTGACAAAAACGCATTGATAGAAACGGCTACACCTACAAACACACACTAATGCGAAGGGTTACACCAAATCAACTATCATTTGTTAATAACCATGCTGAGGATCAGTTAGAAAATCCCATTAGAATCATTCTGAAAGATATCCATGTAATGAACCCACGTGACACTCTCAATACTCCTGTGTTTATATAACTGTGTACATCTAGGCAATTAAAAAAGCTTTCCTTATTTACTGTGATCAAAAGAATATATAGACATCACGGCCTTTAACAGACAAACAACCACAGTACTTCCAAATGGGTTGCACAGCTACAGAGAGCAGATAACTATTTAGGTTATCAAATAAACTAATATGGTTTATGACGTTAAGAGGTCCACGCTGTGATTTTTGGCTGATGGAGGCCGGATTGTACTTTGTCGTTCTTTGAAGCGGGTAATAATTTGAAATAAAAGGAAGATTTTAATAACGTGCCGACCGGGTGAGTGAATTATCAAAGCGTAGCAAAGTTGGTTTTAACCTATCTTAATTTGTCTACGGGACAAAAGTAAGCAAGTTGCTTATAGCATTGCTCTGTTTACAATCAATACATTAGATATGGCGTGTTGGGCAAGTACAAATATTGGGTACAGTTTTGGGGTTAAGAACAAATAATTCAAAACGATAGGATTTACCGGTACATTCATTATAGTAACGTTATAGAAGTGGCAAAAATATGAAATAGTAATATAGTAATAATGCATTAGATAAAACGAAATCAGTATAAATTAAATTCTAAATGTAGGTATTGCTGAACAATGTTTCGTAGCAAATTCAGCGTAGTAATGTGTTTTAAGAGTTACACGTAACTAGACTGAAGTAACTGTTTATTGGGATTGTAAAAAGTACAGACTCTCCGCATCATGCAGTGTTTATGCAATCTCCATTTTTTGTCTCAAACGTGTCTTGTCCAATTCTACGTTGATGTATCATTCCTGAATCTCTTTGGTTTAGCTGTCGTTTAACAATCGATTAGGACAGATTCAATTATTTATGACGACACTGCACTCAGTAGTTGTATATGTGCACTATAAACGCAACCGTCAAAAAATACGTTTGCTCTGCAGGGTAATCATTGTTTCTCCAGTGTTAACTAAACATCGTGGTTTTGTCAGGAACGGAATATATTGATTATAATGTTAAACAGAACCGAAAACCAGATGACTGATAAAAATTAGCAAGAAGTTAGTATACCTTCACTGTTACCGTATATCTCAATGGAGCATCTCATGCTTTATTTGTTTTGTTAATATGTTCACAAATGTTTAAAGTAGTTTAATTAGTGTGGTATTTATTTTTGATTTAATTGCTATTAAAAGTCTAGATTAGCAATCACTATTTCTTTTATCAAACCAAATGGTGTCTTTATGTCTCATGTTCATGCCGATTCAGATTTTATTCTAATACGTTGAATAAGCATTGCTATTTTTTCTTTTTCTTTTTAGTTTGAACTTTTTTAACCAACTTACCTGTGTATGTATAAAGACAAAGAAAACATGACATCCACAATCAACTGATTTACCCGTCAAACATTTATTAAAACGGATTTGACCAGCAAGAATTGTATGCTGTTCTCAGCATTAAGCACCGATATAGAAATTGGTAATTTTTAACAAAACACAAACGTTTTATAATACATTGATTTAAAATAACAGGAAACAAAATACTTGTCAATCTGCGGATAGAATGAAAAAGATTGAATAAATAAATAAATAAATCTTTACACAATTAGAAAATTGAATGACGTGTAGGGTACTTCCACTCACTTGTTAACTATTTAAGAGCACTGCTGCATTGTGAATCTAATGGTTCTGAGTGTTGACCATAAGGGAAGGAGACCGAGGTGAGTATACGGGCCATAAGACAACACAGAAATAAACTACAGGGCGAGAGGAGATCAACTAGATACTGTACACACGTGGTTCAGATATAAACTACAGCATGAGTGGAGATCAGCTAGATACTGTACGCACGTGGTTCAGATATAAACTACAGGGGGAGTGGCGATCAACTAGATACTGTTAACACGAGGTTCAGATATAAAATACAGAGGGAGTGGAGATCAACTAGATACTGTTAACACGAGGTTCAGATATAAACTACAGGGGGAGTGGCGATCAACTAGATACTGTAAACACGAGGTTCAGATATAAACTACAGCGGGAGTGGAGATGAGCTAGATACTGTTAACATGAGGTTCAGATATAAAATACAGAGGGAGTGGAGATCAACTAGATACTGTTAACACGTGGT
>JARFOD010141496.1:0-27172 GCA_031763545.1 Mopalia muscosa
AGATACTGGAGAAACACGGTGGTTCCGCCGTAGATGCTGCGATTGCTACTATCCTTTGTGTAGGCTTGGGCAGTGCTCACTCATCAGGAATTGGCGGTGGACACTTTATGATTGTCTATATTAAGTAAGCTTTCAAGATCTGTTAATAAAGTCTCTGGTTCACAGGAAAACACCCTTCCATAAATCTCTTAAAACGAAAGACAACTAAAAAATTAAACTGTTAAAACATGAAAGTAGTTTGTTTCATTGTAGCCTTGTACCAAACAAACAATATATACACTTTGCTTTTCCTGTAAAACATAATTATATAAATCCCCTTGTTGGGGTTCATATATTGGTTGAACTGCCTATAGCTTTTGATTTGGAATCGGAAATAATCTGACCAGTGAGGAATATTTGCCAGCGACTTTAGACGTTGAATGTTATATATATTGGCCCATATAGTTTATTTTATCTTAATGTTTGTTTATATTTTCTGCAGAGAAAGCAATACCGCGGTTACAGTAAACGCCAGGGAGCAGGCCCCGGGGGGTTCTTCTATAGGCATGTTTCTTAAACCTGACACTTCTCAAACTGAAGGTTTGTCTTGATTTAGGAAAATAAGTTATATGTTGATATATCCTCTGATCCACACATGTTGACAAATACCCATTTGTTTAAAACTGTTGTAACACAATTGTCCAGTTATTCATTATCGAGTTGAAAATTGAAATTCCAACCTAATGCGCATCTCTCTGGACACATACGTGAACTCACAAGGTAGGCCAAAAAGAGGCTACCAAATTGAATGTCCTTAAACCTTACAAAAAGTATTATCCTTTGTCTTAGGAGGATAGAGATCCATTTTATAAAGTAAATTTTAAAGGCTCCATCGTTGGATATTCGCGAATTTTAGACACGTTTAAGTGTTATCTGGGCTAACCGAGTGCACATAACCTAGCTAGCTAAGAATAAAAAAAAACGTGCAATGTCTGGTGTATAATACCAATGACATCAAGCGTACGAAATATGTCATAACATAGAAATTAAGTGTTATATCGCATGGTGTTTCAGCACGTGTATAGGTGTACAGACGACATGTGTTCGGATGACGCATGGTTGAAGTGTATCGCTAATCCCATAGACCACATCACGCCGAGTTCACCAAGCACAATCTAAAGATCTAACCGTTTGGTTTAACCCTATGTCCCGACAATGAAAACAATTCACATCTCATTTTCTACTATACATTCGGCATTCTTCACTCTGAAATATTCTTGGAAATTCGTATGCAAATCTTGACCGCTTCCCTAGGAGGAAACTGACATATCTATTCGAACTTTATACGAACACATTAGATATACACAATAAAATAGTTCGATCTTGATATAAGTTTGGGTTTCCATTTAGAGGTAGAGATAGAGGTAGATAATATCCAAGGCCAGCAATGTTTCAAATAAATTCTGAAATTGCCTCCCCTGATGGTTCTGCAGTCTGCCACAAGAGGGGAACTATGGAGATTAATAGACCGATTTTGGCAACAACTGGGCGTTGGAAACTTCTATTAAATCAGCTCTGATTTTGAGCTGGAAGTACACGTAATTCTTTGTCGTATTGTTTAGCTTTAACACAATGTAATGGTTAACGGTTTCCATGAAGCATTGGAATAAGGGATCATGGAACGCCTTTGTCTCAATTGCCCAATAATAAGACACATTACATGACGATTCGCCAAAGTTAACTCTTTGTGATTACCAAGTGTTATAGAACTGCTGATAGATTGGTCAATCCCCACAACCTTCCATTTTTAGAATCATGTTGTCAACAACATATTTTCATTTAATATCAAGCACTTCTTAGGCGAACGTTTGCCTTTTGTACTGTAAAAAAAATGTTGTTGTTTAACAAAATTCATCTATGTTAACTGTAGGCCCACGTGATTGTTTATGTCATCGTGCCATGTTTCTCGCAGGTGGGTTGTCTATTGCGGTGCCAGGTGAGATCATGGGTTTGTACGAGGCTCACAAACGTTTTGGTCGACTCCCTTGGAAAGATCTGTTTGTACCGGCAATCACCCTTTGCCGAGAAGGTATCCCAGTTCCGGGGTCTTTAGCCAACGCGATTCAGGAAACAGAGCTTAAAGGATTTTTGAACAGGTTCCCCAATATAAGGTAAACACAGTAGGATAAGCAGAAATTTTATTATTGTACATGTACGGAGTTCTGCATCTCTCATTATTTTCAATGCCAAACAACCGTACAATGGAGAAAAAATTATGTACCGGAAGCGCAATTAAGATCTGAGTCACCTGACATCAAGTCCGGCTTTCTAGGGTTAATAAATGGTCAAGCTGAGCGCTAAAATTGCAGATTACCTTAAGCCACCTTAAAGTATGTTATATGTTGACAAATTGTAGTAGACAAACTAAACGTCTGTAAAACAAATCCAAACTAAGTTTGGGGCATGCATAATACCAGCTTTGAGTTTTCGAGGCACCATACCCCAATAGGGATCGTAATCATAAAGCTACTTAAGTATTTCTTAAAAGTCAAGAAAGACTTGACATTTTCAAATGTCACTTTAATGCATAAACATTATATATCTCCAAATTTTGATGGTGTTAATTGATAGATTTTAAGTGAAAGTTTAAAAATTGAAATGTATTATTTCATATTTAAGTATTTTTATTGGAAAACGAAAGTCAGTAGTTAAGCCAAATATTTTTTATCTTTAAGAAACACTTAAGTACCTTTATGAATACTGTCCCTGGGTCAATACAAACTTTTCATGGAACAGAAACTTTAGGAACCCATCAGGATAAAATAAATCAAAATGTATACCGTACTAATTACAGATAACTCCAGTTACCACCAAATTACATGTAATCATAACCTAGCAGTATTGTTCTGGTCGCACTGTTTTCTGCCCAGAAGCTGATTTCGCGTCATGTTACAGTACCGAGCCATATTTTTATCCGGAATATTTGTAGAAACAATTATGACGTCATAGCGTCTCGTTAATTTTTTTCCGATGAATTTTTTTCTCCTTATCACCAGTGGAATCACAGACGAATGTTCCTTATAAAATATGAATGCGTGCTCTAAAATGGTGCCGAAAAAGCTGTTTCTTGATTTAATGCTTAAACTTCAGTTATTTCGAAAAAAAAAAATATATGGAAATTTCCAAGATGACTTCTTAAAGTTTTGTCTCTATAAAATTGTATAGCATTTCCATACTTTACCATTTACCATTTCTAAGATACAGAGAAACAAGATAAACAAACTGTACGGCCTGATTTATTTCAGACAGATGTTAACCAATCCAGAGACTAACTCACTTTACAAAGAAGGCGAGAGAATGAAGAGACTGGAATTGGCCAAAACGTTAGAAATAATTGCAAACGAGGGACCTGAAGCATTTTACAATGGACAATTGGCGGACGATATTGCTAGTGATATACAGGACGCCGGTAAGTAGTAAGTTTAATGGCTTTAGATGAATAGTTTGGTATTCTTTATTGCTTTCTATCCCGTTGTTTGATATTCTTGATTCCTTTCTATCCTGTTGTTTAATATGACGATAATCAATTCAGGCGGAATCTTATCATTTTGTCCGCATTGGAAAGGACGACCAAAGACAATGCCGCTGTTTCTTAGAAATTGGCAAGATAACTCTTATATACCACACTCCGATCTAAGCAGTCATAAAAAAAACTTGTTTTTGCTTTCATGTTTTTTCAACTTTTTATTGTATCAACCGTATCTATGTTAATAAGTGAGCCCGAGCACACAGTCTTGGAAATATATGGCTCTGATGGTAACCTGTATGGTTCTGTATAGAACCGTCACGGCAACTATTCCAATTATTGCTCAATTTTTTTCTTAAAACGAAATTCCGTTGTCGAAATGGTTCCATATAGAACCATTCTCATTTCTTAAGACCTCTAAACGAACCACTATTTTTAAGAGTGAAGTGAAGGCCTATGATTGAAGATGCAGGGTCGTTCAAAACTGAGCTATAATCGCCGAATTCGGGTAGCTTTTATATTGCGTAGTTTAAAGTTTGTTTTCATAATTAACATTAATACTGTCAGAATGAAAAATACTCAACTCGTATTGATGATTGCATGGGCCAAGGGAAATGTGATAAAAAAATCGAATTCAAACTTAAACGGCGCGCTATTTGGCCTCAGATAAACAGCTCCGGCATTGTTAGAGCGCCACCAGTCGTCAAAATGCTTAATCCTGTAAAATCCAGGCGAACAGTTGCTGCTTATGTCTATTGATGTGAAAGGTAATGGTGACCGGATAACGTTGATAACGTAACGTTACCCTTCCCTACAAAGTTGGGGATGGAATAACCAGAAAGCTATTCAATTATTCTCCATAAAAAGTAGAACAAAAGACATCTTCAATTTGCTTGACTGTGTAAAATAATGAAAATGTAACTTACATTATTCTCGGCGACCCTGCCTTTTACAAAAAATATATATGAAGTTTAGATAAGAATAGTTCATTCATAAAAAGACTAACAGAACACACTATTATTACTAGGGGTTTGGCAAATAGATATCAGTTAAAGTGTCGCACATTTTCTGCTAAGTATTTCATTTAAGACAAAGCAACAGGAAACTCCGACTTTCCCGGTGTCGTAAAGTTTACTTCTCGGAACAACAAGTCTATTAGTTTATTAAAAATAACTTCCATACTGATTTACTGGCAAACTAGTTGTTTGTTATCAGGTGGCATCGTGAATGCAGAAGATTTGAAGAACTACACAGCATCAGTGGAGGAACCATGTTTGTTTGAAGGCAAAAATGGTTTGAAAGTTTTTACTCCCGGTTTACCGTCATCTGGACCCCTGTTGTCATATATTCTCAACATTTTGGACGGTAAAGTAATATTATATATCTCATAATATATTTGGACGGTAAAGTAATATTATATATCTGCTAATATATTTTATAAATAAAGTTAAATGACAAGACATTATCTTTTAAAACATATAATGATATGTCAATAAGCTAATTGTTACCATATTCAATATTAAAGGGAATTTGTAAATAATAAGTATCCTCAGCTATAGTACATCGACCACGAAATTATGTCGTGTTTTACTGCGCCCAAGTGAAATAAATTTCTGTGAATTACAGCACTGTATATTTTGTTGAAAACGCTAGCGAGGGTAGTTCTCGTATGTGTAGGGCCATACCATGTCAGCTCATTCCTGGGAAATTGTTCCATACAACGGTCTAAGTCTAAGTTTATCATAATAACCATGATATCACCATGCTTTCATTGATGATCCGCGTGACAATGGGGCTGTCCATCAGATTTGACGCCAGGTGGCATTTGATAAAAACCGGAAGCGGTCTGGCCTCCAGGACTTATATACAGCCAGCTTAGTCATCATGCTAGTGTAATTTGAATGTCTACATGTTGTGATACGCGTTATTTCAGCGTATTTTGTGCGGTCGTAGCAAGACAGATTACAACTGTATAAATACACTGGAACTATTCTTTAATGTCATTCAGCTGTACATCAATGCTATTGCTTTTTAAAGATACCAGTCACCCAAACCAAACAAATTAGAAGGATACTAACAAGTTTCATCATTTTTAAATGAATAAAATCGTTCAATTTTATGTTGACCTACATAACCCATTTAATTTCTTTTTTAATGCTCTTTTGGTTTATTGTAAAGGGAGAGCACCTTCGTCACTTCCGGTAAGCCTTTAATGGTGTGGGTTAATCCCAAAGTTTCCAATCTGCGTTAAAAAGCTTGATGGTACTTGGTGGTTACAAAACGGCCAGATGGCGCAGTAGTACTAGTGGGGGTACCAATGCGCATGTCCGAATTCTGTAAATTCTGTAGCTTGTACTTTTACAAGAACACTCTGTTGACATGTCACTGACACAAATGTTGAGCATATAATCTGTAAATGCATTTACCTTTCTATTATATCCTCCTTCCGTCCTCTTGTAGATGCTCCTCTTTCTATTAATTTAATTTTAAGTCGGGATACGGTAAGTTTCCCATATTCTGAAGCCATGTTTAGCCTGCATCCAAATCGAGACTACATTTCACCTTCACTAAAACTCGAGCGCCCTCGTCTGGACTTCCGAAGAAGACAAATTATTGAATTAAAGTAATTGGAAATGTTTACAATATCGGACAAACAAAGAAAGAATTTAACATAATCATGAAGTTTTTGGCGTCTGATTTTCAGGTTATCATTTTACCAAAGATAGCGTTCGAACAAAAGACAATTCCATCTTGACATACCATAGAGCAGTTGAAGCATATAAGTTTGCCCATGCTGTAAGAAGTGAACTGGGAGATCCAGCATTCGTGGAACGAATGGACAAGGTAAGAAGTATCAAAACACCAGTTGAACTTCATTTAATCCACTTATTGTTTTGCCATTTGCCTCTGTGTAATTTCATCTCTGAGCAGCCACTGCCTAGGCCTATAGCAATTTTTTTTGTGTTTGGACGACTAATTGTCAATTTAATTGCCGTTTATGGTCTATTTCACAGGCACATATTGTACTAGGTAAATGCGTTTAGTTTAGTTAGAAACATTATGTTCGAGTAATGTCAGAAGTTTCCCATAATGCATCATTTTTAATGTTGCGTTCTGATGAATATTCTTTCGTGCTGTCAAGTGATACGTTATAACATCGGGCTTGGTCCCCAATGCCGGTTTGCTTATATTTATATGGAAGTTGCATACTACTAGTTCTAGTTAATAGACTTCTGGTTGTACATAACGGTATGCCGAGGGTCGATTGTAAGTCCGTGAATGGCAAGAGAAGTTATATAGACATTTTTTAAATTGTTATATTCATGCTCCAGAGTCCAGACACGGGATTTAACCCACATATGGGGATATGAATCCGAGAGTGTTTTCACCGGGCATTTACTCGACGAAAGACTTAACGATGTCTGAAAAATAGGTTTACCATGAATATCTTTGTTGTGATTTAGGTGATGCAGAATATGTTGTCTCGTGAGTTTGCTGTCAATATTAGAAAAAGGATACAAGACGAACGCACACATGATATGGATTATTATGGAACGACATTTTACGACACTGACAAATCTGGGACGGCTCATGTTTCAGTAATTGCTGCTAATGGTGATGCTGTTTCCATAACAACGACAATAAATTTATGGTATGAACCAGTCCACTAATTCCCTTTTCTCACATACCTGTCCGATGTTTGAGTTCAATTTTCACTTGATTGCATTCAAAACCGCCGAAGGCCTAGCACAATGAATAGGGCTAATTCCTTCGTCTTATCTTCGCCTATCTCAACCCATGGTGAAGGTTGGAAATTGATACGCCGCTATGGCCGGCTTCTCAAAACATATATCCGATTTTTCTCTGATTTTTGGGGAATAGAAAAATCACAATAATCAAACTCATTCTTTCTTTTCTGCTGTGTAAATAAAGTTTTATTGGAATTTCTCTCCCAAATTGACACGTATAAGATATCTCCCTTTGCAATAATAAGAATAAAAACCGTAAAAAAAGAAATATTGTAAGAAGGTAAAATACTAATCAATGGTTTCAGCTTATCTAGAAAAAATCAGAGAAAAATCAGAAATAGTTTTTTTGAGGCCGGCCATAGCGGCCTATCGTTTTTCAACTTTCACCATGGGTTTAGATAGGCGGGACGTAGGGCTAAGACGGAGGAATTAGCTCTATACATTGTTCTACATTCTCCTCCATTCTTTCTCAAGAGCCTACTGCAGTTCTTGTAGATTTTGCGTCGCTGGCTATCGACTGCGCACGCGTTTATCCAAATGATCCCACAAATGTTCTATTGTGTTTACATCTGGTGATTTGGACGGCCAGGGAAATACTGTTACGTTCTGGTTATTTAGAAACTCAACAGTAGCACGAGCTGTATGCGGCCGAGCTTTGTCGTGTTGAAACACTTCTCTACGGAGGTCCATTATGGACAGCATGTGTGGTGTCAAAACCTCACCTCTGTATCGAGCGGCATTAAGGTTGCTAGAGATGTGCATGCACCAGTTGAGTTTTTGGGCGCAGGATATGGCACCCCGCATCATCACACTTCCTCCGCCGAAATTGTCGACCTCAAAAACGCACCTCGATGCTGTTTTCCGCCAAAGTAAGGACGTCTGGCGCGTTAACCGTCTTGACGGATACGGTTTCTGACTGTCTGTGCCGATATTCTCCGTAAACCTGGGACATTTGATGCGGTTTCTGTTGCTGTTATGGTCCGCTTTCTCATTTAAAGTAACCGGATGTAGCGATCTTTGGTTGCTGTTGTCATTCTAGGTCGACCAGAACGTTGACGGTCAGCTGTTGAACCAGATTTCTGGTACCGTTGGAAGAGTCTCGAAATCGTGATCTGGTGGACATGACAAAGTCGACTCCATTCTTTGATTCACCGGCCAGGAGACGACCATTGGCGACGTTTCGGGTAGCTGCGTCTAGTCTTGGCACATAGTAGCAGGTCGGAGAAACAATTTTAGGCATGATTTGCACGTGCAACTGCCCTAAGTTTTCCCTAGCCTTCTTCGTGCAGCGTTACACAAAGACTGACACAAAAGTCAGTGTGATCAATAGCCACTATAAGGTGCATATATTCAATTATCGGACATTTACATTATAACATAATCATGTTGTCATGTCTCAATCACGCAAATTTTTGGAAGAATTCATGTTTTAAATTGTGTTTGTGATGCTGCGTTTCTTTTTTGGGAGATTATTGTTAATTTGGACAATAGTAATGCTGTATTTATATAGCGCTGGGTGAAAGGTAACGTTCCAATCAAGTAACGTACTTTATGGCAGTTTATGGCTGTGCTTGCGTCAGTTTTTGTTAAAAAGACCACCGTAATATATCTGAATTCCTGGATCATGGCGTCAAACAAAAATGAATCATTCCACTGATGTAAACAACCGAATTTTGACAAATTAAGAAAACAATACGCATTTAAATGGTTGTAGATTTTGGAATTACACTGTGACATTTTCACTGATACCTTGTTGTCATAGTTTGATAGTGGTATTTGGGAGAATATCTTGTAGCCATGAATTTGTCTATGCTGATTTATAAAGAATATCTGGCAAAAACAAATAAAAATAAAAGCATAGAACAACTGCTGAATAAAACTAAATTCAATACAATCGGATTTATTTTATCCGCATATGGTCTAGTCGTTTAGACGTTTTTGTGTCTTACACGATCTGTATTCATTCGTCTTTCTCTAAAAGATAAGACGTATCTGTGGGATTAAACAGGTGTTCTCATCTTTGGAGTGGTAATATCATATAAGTTATCTGCTTACACCAAAACCAACTCCACTCCCAAGATATGTGATATTGTATACTAGTTGTATTGTATGCTGATGAACGACCTGTCGTTCTGAGTTTAAGCAATGTAAATGGACAAAGTCTTAAACCAATACGACTTCGCGTGGAATGTATTGATCTCTCACGGTCAAGCCATTGACTTTCAGTGTCCATACACTCCGATACAACTTAAAAATGGGGTACAATGTTGGGCTTCAGGTTTTCGGACATTATGATCGAAAAGTCGGTTTGTTGAGAGTCTAGAGATTCTATAACATGACTTTTTGAATTGCAAGATCAAATGTAATTTATTCTTTAAAAAATTAGGGAGGTGCCTTGAAAATGAATTCTGAGCCATAAGCTGCATGTGGTTTCCTCCACAACTCGAATTCAGCAACTATTGCGACCAAACCAATCAGCAAATGCTGGAACAAACACAGCTACATGTCCCCTTTGCTAGACTCTATATAGTATTTTATAGTTTGTTCTTATTGTATCTTCCCCACGTCTACAAGCTAGCCAAGCAATTTCAAAATACGACAAAGCATAAACCGGCAAGATCATTGATAAATATCTTTGGTTGAGTGCTTACTGGTGACCTGTAGTACATTATTACCCAATCATCCGTCCATAATCATAATTCCGATTGCTTGACAGCTTGACGTTTGGTGAAACACATGTCCCTGTCTTAAATCAGCCTTATGGATGGAAAACGTCAGTAATCCAAAAACTAACGAACTAACCATTGTCATATCCCAATTCTATTCCTCTATAGGGACTGTTCAGCTTAAGTGGAGGTTAACCAAGTGTCAGAAAAGTCCCTGTCAAACTTAGGGCTGTGACGTTATACGTGATTGTTGGTGTCTTATTGCCACTTGCTGTAAAGACACAACCATTCGGTGACATTGCCGCATGACAGTACAGGGCAACAGGAGTAATAGATCGGGACAAAAAGATAATTATTTTTCTGTTTGTATTTTTAAGACAGTGTCGGTGACGTGGACAATCTAAACGGCGGTCACTCATGTGAAGTGTTAAAAACCGTTATAACAATGCTATCAAAAAATATGAAGCGGAATTTGAGCTATGTACCTACCTTCATGTTAATTTTGATTCAATGTTCCTCTGAGGAGTTTTGACGACTACGGCTGGAACTTAAACTCTTTCGGTAATCTTATCAGCATTCTCTATCAACACACGATGACCTCTGTATTTCATTTGTCTATTTAATTCAACATTTCAAGGCCATTAAACTAAGGCAGTAAATTTGATTTTGGTTTCTTTTATTTCACCACAATAACATTTAGGTAATATTTTTTTTGGTTTTACAAAATCTGGCGGGAATAAAACCACTTAGGGTTTGATTTATCCCATATATAATACGATAAATATAACTTAATATTGGTGACTATTGTCGATTTGATTATATTATATATTGATGACTATTGCCGATTTGATTATATTATATATTGGTGACTATTGCCGATTTGATTATATTATATATTGGTGACTATTGCCGATTTGATTATATTAAATATTGGTGACTATTGCCGATTTGATTATATTATATATTGCTGACTATTGTCGATTTCATTATATTATATATTGCTGACTATTGTCGATTTGAGTACATTATATATTGGTGACTATTGTCGATTTGATTATATTATATATTGATGACTATTGTCTATTTGAGTACATTATATATTGGTGACTATTGTCGATTTGATTATATTATATATTGATGACTATTGTCTGTTTGAGTACATTATATATTGGTGACTATTGTCGATTTGATTATATTATATATTGATGACTATTGTCGATTTAATTATATTATATATTGGTGACTTGTCGATTTCATTATATTGTATATTCCTAAATATAACGATTATATTATATAGATATATACATGCACGTGTCTTCATTTAAGAGAGAGAAAAACCCCGCCTGCATTTGGTGAAAGCACCGACCTGTTCAAACAGGAGCTCGAGCCAGAGTCACAGAGCAGGCAGCATAACTTTCCCTCTCCGCAACAAAAAGACTGAGATATATCTATGCGTTTAGTTATTAATGTTGTAGTTTGCTCTTGTTATTTTTGTTTATATGATCATTACAGATAAATTATAAAGTATACATATATTTTTAATAAACAAAGAGAAAACATATAAATACATATTCACGTGCATTGTAAAAGTAATGAGGTTCGCCACATTGTCATTATCTATAATGGCTGGAGGCAATGCTACCCATTATATATGATTGGACCTAGTTTTTTAAAAGAGATATCGAAATGCAACGTTTTAAATCGTCTATTTACTCGCTGTGAAAAGTATATTATCGAGTGCTCAGACCACAACCATGATATGTCACAAATTGACGATTTCGAGTTTTTGGGTCCAATGAACGAGTTTCTGTCCATTCTTCTTGGAGCATAAATCTTATAAGTCCATCGATTACTGTTTTGAGAGAAATAGCATTTTTAATTTGCAAAGTATTTCAGGGCACACAACTGCTATGTCCTGACATACAATGTTTGTGCTTTAACTGTCTATAATTTAGTATGTTACTTCGAGCACAAACCTGATAAGTCCGGACATATCATTTTTAGGCTCAGACATTTGTTGTACGCTCATGGACATGACTGCTAAAAAGTAGGTCGGAAACAGTTCAAGGCCACTTTCTTGTTTAATTACCAATATATGTCCTCGATGTCACTCCTCTGTACCAAATATATTCGAGGACAAACATGATATGTCCCATTTTGGCAAATACCTCCAAAATGGTAATTGCCTCAATGATAAAAAAATCTTGTCTTAAGAGACATTCATGTTACACGATACATAATAAAAAATAACGGTAATTGAACATTCACCTGATTTAATATGGCACATGCAAACCTAAATGTACGATTTTTCAGAACTTCCAAAATTGACTTATTATGGTTGTGCTTTAAATTTTAAATTTGTCTGTTTAATAGAGAATGTCTGGTTACATGTACATGTATTTGACGAGACTTATTGACCTAAAGGACTCAGGAACCAAATATGGATGATGCAGCACCTTTTGCACGAACAGTAGTACCTGAAAATCATTCAGATACTCGTAAGGAAGTATATCATGCTTCACAAAAAAGGAGTAGCGCGAGCAAGACGGCTAGTAGAGGTAAACGTTAATATTGCTTGCTTTTGTAAACAAACCCAAAGGAAGTAAGTGTTAGCCAATATAACATAATAATAATATGGGAGAAGTAGAGAATTATGTAGCAATCTTAAAATCTTCATATTAACAATGTCTCTTATGTGGGATACGAGACCTATGTTTCTGGATAATTTGCTGCACATTTTATCCACATGGGTTAACCAATTTTGTTTACCGTTCAAGTGAATACCTGGGAACTTAA
The DNA here is from genome assembly GCA_031763545.1 of Mopalia muscosa. NCBI lineage: Eukaryota > Metazoa > Mollusca > Polyplacophora > Chitonida > Mopaliidae > Mopalia > Mopalia muscosa. The sequence continues at coordinate 12,717 of JARFOD010141496.1, forward strand.
CCGAAGATACCTGTTCCAATAAGCTACCTGAGATATATATTGGAATGTGCAGGTTGTTGTTTCTTTTACTCGGAGGCTGAATAATCATACTGTTTGTTTTATTTATATTAAGTGTGGGTATATTGCTAAGTAACCAGTCATTCCAGTTGTCTCATTCTACACAGATAATCTGAGATAGGTCTGAAAGGAGGTCTCCAGATAAGTAAGCGCAAGTGCCATCTGCAAATAGAATTATATTAAATTTAATATGGACACTAAATTTTTAGCTTCTTTGGCTTTGTATCAATTTTGGAAAAGGTTTAATATAGCTGACGAAGTAGAGTGATTGGCTTGGAAACCAAATTAGTTTAAAGGAATTATGACGTTTTCTTCAAGAATAAAACCACGCGAGAAACCATAGCTCCTTCATATATTTTGCTTTAGCAAGGCAATACTGAAATAGGCCTAAAGTTTTCAACAAAATGTTTACCTTTGCTTTTGTACACTGGAGTGGCCTTAGCATATTTCAAAATAGAAGGGAACACACCGATAATAAAGGATATATTAATGATGTGTGAAATAAATGGAGACAGGATGTTTGAAACTAATTTTAGTATTAATGCTTTTATTCCGTCAATACCGGGGGATGCATTTTTCAAATTATTAGTAATATGTAATATTTCTTCAGGTGTGCTCGGGTTTAATACGAAATTTTACTGACACGGATTAAGAAGAAATATCTGAAAAATCTACGTGGTGCTGGTAATGTGCTTTTGAGATTTGTTGCTATTGTAGAAAAGTAATTATTAAAATGTTCAGCTATGGTTTCAGGTCTGGTCTCATTTCCTCCATTTATGTTAAAGGTATCAGGCAACTTTTGCGACCTTTAACGATTTAGAAGCTCGTTAATAACTTTCCATGTAGATTTGATACATTGATAGGCTTGCACACATCATTATATTTGTTTTTTGCGAGTCCTAGAGTATGATTTAGCTTGTAGTTGAGGAAGCGTCCTCATTGCGTGAGATTAGGTGGGCTCTATATAATCTATTTTTTCTCTTATTGAGTTTAATATAGTGTAGTTTATCCAAGGCTTCTTTATTTGTAAACAGGGTGCAGACTATGCAGAAAGAATAGAACCATTCAAGGAATCAAAACTATAAAACAAGGCCAATGCAGAGTCATCCTGTCCACAAAATACACTTCAGTGGGACGATAAACACTCGAAACGTTCATCAGTGTTTAACGTATATAATAGTTGTTCGAATGGAGCATAAATGGACCGTTTAACAATGTGTACATCTGAGATCCCAACATTCTCTGAAACGAGACAAACCACTCTATGGTTGGTGAACATCCCCAACATTCTATGAAACGAGAACAACCATTCTATGGGTGGTGAAGATCCCCAACATTCTATGAAACGAGACAAACCAGTCTATGGTTGGTGAAGATTCACAACATTCTATGAAACGAGACAAACCAGTCTATGGTTGGTCAAGAAGTTTACTATGCGCTAAATGAAATTTATTTGGCGTTAGTGAGCAATTGAACAGCTGACACTACCCAGACAGGAAGACTATTTCAATTAAACACACGGTAGGAAAAGACAAATTCCAATACGGTTCGCTACTTATCTCACTTTGAAAGTTTTTTGGGTCAAATTTGGAACGATTTGATGTCTCCCGATTACACCCTTGAACAGCGACGGCAAAACATATTCTTGGTACTAACCAGCCATTATTGAGAGCCATCCATTTTGGATAAGAATATTTTTTGATAAAATATTTGACGTTTTCTCAATATTTGCAATTCTGGACCACGAGAAATGACAAACACATCAATAAACGCAGGGCGCTGACCCTGACCAAGAATTTCAGTGCAACACCGCTTTTTGACCACTTTTTTTGTTCAGTGATACAATTCAACCAATAAACAGCTATCACTAAAGCGGAAAATTTTATTTCATAACTCGTAAATGCCGTCTGCAGAGTTTCAAACAAACATGGAAGAGTTTGTCTTTCCCTCGTTAAAGCAAAAAAACTGTGATACCCATCAGCCATCTTGTAAAAAAAAATTTCCACAATTTCTTCACAGGAAGCTTGACATTTCTCTCTTCTTCCATCTGGTTGTTTTCTGTGAATCCATTTAAATTTTCGCCAAACCTTTGGGCTCATGTATTCAAAGGCTGGAATGGTTAAGTGTTTGTGTTTGTTATTTGAGTCATAAAATTACCAAACCATTTTCAGTGTTATTTTAGTCGTAAGTTTACCATACCACGTATCCATTTGCAACTATTATCTGAGTCGTAACTTTACCAAACCATGCATACATGTGCAACTGTTATAAGAGTCGTAAATTTACCATACCACATATCCAGGTGCAATTTTATTTGAGTGGTAAGTTTACTATACCATGTATCCATGTGCAACTGTTATAAGAGTAGTAAATTTACCAAACCATACATTCATGTGCAAGTGCTATAAGAGTCGTGAATTTACCATACCACGTATCCATGTGCAAGTGTTATTTGAGTAGTAAGTTTGCCAAACCATGTATCCATGTGCAACTGTTATTTAATTCGTAAATTTACCATACCACTTATCCAGGTGCAAATGTGATTTGTGTAGTAAGTTTGCCAAACCATATATATCCATGTGCAACTGTTATTTGAGTCGTAAGTATCATACCATGTATCCATGTGCAACTGTTATTTGGTTTGTCTGTTTATCATACCATGTATCCATGTGCAACTGCTTTTTTGGTCGTAACTTTACCATACACTATCCATGTGCAAGTGTGATTTGAGTCGTAAGTGTATCAAACCATGTATCCATGTGCAAGTGTTAATTGAGTCGTAAGTTTGCCAAACCATGTATCCAGGTGCAACTGTTAATTGAGTCTTAAGTCTATCAAACCATGTATCCAGGTGCAACTGTTTTTTGGATCGTTAGTTTATCAAACCATGTATCCATGTGCAAGTGTGACTTGAGTAGTAAGTATCCCAAACCATGTATCCATGTTGTAAGTTTACCATACCATGTATCCATGTGCAGCTGTGGTTTGAGTCGTAAATTATCAATACCATGTATCCATGTGCAACTGGTATTTGAGTCGTAAGTTTACTATACCATGGATTACTTGAAGGATCGTGACGAATAAATTGACACTATAAATGCAAATATAATAATTATTTTATCCGATACATTTTATTACCACAACAAACAGTAGTTAACAATTGGGGACCTTATGTCTGAAATTACAGGCTCTCAAGGAAGGGTCCCAGGCCGTTCCGGTTCCGCATGGCTCATGGAATGTCAGACGTTTAGCACACTGGTAAAAGAATTGACAATTGTCGGGATCTGTGTACAATCCATCGGCTTTATCGTCACAGAACTGGGTAGATCCTGTAGAAGTAAATATAGTTTGATCAAATATTAGTACTTAAGTCTGTACCGTAAGTGAATAGATATATTCTTACTCCGGAACAATTTTATGAACAGAAAAACAAGAGTATACAAAAAGTGCCAAGCTATATTTTATATAGAATAATCACAGATAAAAACAGTCATGCAGTGGATAATGTTTGAGCTATTAAAATGGTTGAAGTTTTTGCATCAAATGTAGTTTCCATTAAGATATGTTGGGTGTATTTTAACAAATTCATATTATATACGAGGCTACATTTATTTGTGTCAGCATAACTCATGATGAGCCGAAAGCCTATTTTAATGGGAGTCTCGGGAAGTTGGCAAGGAGATAATTTTATCATTGTAAAGCGGTCCTCTGACGTCACAACATTCGTGATAGTGGGGCTTTTACATGACGTCAAACACTTTTTTGCAGTGTGACGTTACTAAAAAGTCCATGAATCTAGACCGTTTTGACACCAGAGGACCGCCTACAACGCCCACGTTAATCGTGTCAGTCGCCAACTGGGGACTACCCAATCTAATAAAAAAATCAGCTTTAAAAAAACCTCCCCGTGTTTTGTTTGCCGCTATATTCATATTTAACACAATCACTCTAAGCCTACTTAAACTGTTCAATAAGGTCAAACTTACTGGGGTTCAAGAAAGGTCACAGTTTCAGTTGTCCAACAAAAACACAGATTAAACGGAGTTATGATTAAACCAAAACAAGCCATGTCGTATTACTTTCTTCTGTGTTGGTATTGTTAGTCACATGTAATAAATAGAGAAAAGTAAGACGACATGTTATGTTTATAATTTAACTGTTTGTTCATTATGCGCGTATTTGTTCGCCATGTTGAAGTACGAAGCTGGTAAACTTCGGTTCGTCGGCAGAAATCGTCGGTTTTTACAAACCGGATTTGAGAAACGGCTCTGTGATTTGTCAATTTAAGAATTGACAAATATAAGTACGGTGATTGTGTTAGATCTCAATATAGAGACAAACAAGACACGAAAAGCGTTTTTTTAAAATCTGATTTAAATTAGATTGGGCGACTAAAATAGCAGGTCAGGATACATGTAGAAACTTTGATAGCTTAGACTCAAAACTGATCAAAATAAGATAGACCTAGGTAAGGTTTCCATAGTTGATTTGTTGTGGTGGAGAGTTTTTGTTCCCGGTGAGACGTATTCACATTCAAATTCTATGCAATTATTTGCTTATTGTGGCATTCCTTATGACATACTTGCAAACTCACGTGTTATTTCGGTTTTTCATTTATTGTTCACGCAAAATGACAAGCTCCATTGTTAAAATATCTTACCTTGGTTGGTTTGTTGTCGTCGTGTAGTTATATAACCAGCGTGAGCCGTTGGTACTGGGGTGGTATGTCGGCGAACAGCCAGTCTAGGCCTGGTCCCACACGTAACCAAGTCCGGGAAGAGACATTGCTTTCTACTTGTGTGATAAAACATACCCAATTCACAGTTCATGGAAAACTTCAGCCCAGAAGCACAGATAAAGTATCCGCTACAGCTTGCCGGGTTAGTATAGAAACCATTTTCACGACCCGAGCACACGAAGGAGCCAGGCTGAGTCACAGGAATACCTACAGTAGGGGCTACGGAAAAGAAAGACAATTCTACAAAATCAATCGAATATTTTTATACAGTATGGAGACAAATGGTAAGCAGACTATGGTGTTATAAATGATCTGCCTTAGTTTATCAAGGAGCTGTATGCAGCATGTTTATGTATATACCCTACTAGTTGGTTTGTTTTATATTCTCATATTTTCGTACATTTTGCAACATTTACAAGTAGTAATCAAATTTGTATAGCTTACTAAATAATACGGTCTCGTACCTTTTGTAGTGATAACTGGTGGTCTTGTTGTTTGTGGTGGGGGCACTGTTGGGCTGTAAAGAATATGTACATTTTATCAACAAAATTATTTTTATTAATTTAATAGAAAAGAAGTTCGTGATTGAGCCACAACATATACACAGTCCAAAGTGAACCTACACGAGTCCCAAAAAACATTCAGTTGTGATCCATCTTTGTCCCATATATTTTGTCAAATACTACAATTACATCTTCAATATTTCTAAATATGGCTGTGACATTCGTTATATAAGAATATATACTTCTAGATGTAATTATATATGGTTGTATGTATGCATATCAATCTAAACACATGTACTGGTATCTTCTCACAAGCCCAACACTTAACATGTATGTACTGTTATCTTCTCACAGGCCCAACACTTAACACAAATGTATTTACTGGTATCTTCTCACAATCCCAACACTTAACACATATGTATGTACTGTTATCTTCTCACAAGCCCAACACTTAACACATATGTATTTACTGTTATTGAGATTATAATCAAAGTGCTTACATAACAACAGGTGAACCGCCTCCCAGCGCCTGATTAATGGCGCTCATCAACGGGTACTTGGTATGTCCATCACATAACCCACCAAAATCATCCAGGGATAGAGCCCAAACCATCACCCCGCCAAAATTGTTCTTCTTTACATAATCTACCTGAAAAAATATACCACAAGCGTTATGTAGTTGTGAAATTCCAAATAATATTGTTTGAGTTCCAGACTAAGGAATATCCAACTCCTTCCGCTTTTCAATGAAAACTAGTTGAGATTAAATGAAACTGCTGTACATGTGTCCCCTGATGTCACATAATAATCATCATTATCCTTATCATATCACTTCTTCCTACATGTATTCTCAATTTGACTAAAGTGTCGGTCATGTGTTTTGCATTACCTTGACATAAATTATGCTGAATATAAATTAACATAATGACTTTCTCGGAACAAAATAATAGAAGTCTTAGAAGCCAGTTAACAAACATTTATAACAATCAAACTTTGTCCCCGTCTTTGGTGTTAAGTTCCTTACCTTAATTTTCAGGCTCTGAGCGTCATCATAGGACACCCATTGGTTACCTTGCACCAGATAAGGGGCCATTTGTTCACTCTCCCAATATCGTGTAGCTCCTGATTTCAGCATCTGACAAATCTGGAAGGTAAAAGAATTGCGTCTGAGCCTTTTCTATGATTTGCAAACCTCTCTATTTAATCTAAGTTATAAGCGAATGTAAAGATAGCCTAGCATTTCTTGCTCTGATTGTGTGAGTAATGCGTCAAGGCGGGTGTATTTAAACACCATACACGAGTAGACGGCTAGAAGGTGCTTCATGTTTCCCGGGTGTTTTTAGAGTTATTGGCAATCAGGAAGAGGATCAACTTGTTATTTGATGGGAGTGCGTTTTGTGATTGCCCTGTGTTTTGTTGACAGGGTCCGTAGGTGGTTTCCCCTACTCTTTCATCTTTCTTGTACGCCGTCATATCAGTGAAGTGGGGTGATTAACCCCAATTACAGAAACAAACAAATTCACGAACACAGCATAAAACACTTGTACAAGCCAATATCACGAACACAGCATTAAACACTTGTATAACCCATTTCTCCCACACAGCATAAAACACTTGTACAAACCAAATTTCACGAATACAGCATTAAACACTTGTACAAACAAATTTCACGAATACAGCATAAAACACTTGTACAAACCAATTTCACGAACACAGCATTAAACACTTGTACTAACCAATTTCAGGAACACAGCATTAAACACTTGTACAAACCAATTTCAGAACACAGCATAAAACAATTGTCCAAACCAATTTCAGGAACACAGCATAAAAGGCTTATACAAACCAATTTCACGAACACAGAATAAAACACTTGTACAAACCAATACCCAAAGTGATAATAAAAAAAAGAAAGTAAAATGCTCTTTTTTATGTTAAATCGACTTCTGGAGAAATAGTAAGGCTACAGTCAAATAGACTGAATACGGAAGTGAAAGTTTACCCTTGCTCACAATTTCTTGTATATACAAGTACAATTAACTCATCAACCTATGATTTATTGTTTAAGTGTATTTATATCTGTTGTCATAAACATGTCAACATCGCAAATGGTTTTAAGGTGTTCATTGTGACTGATTTGTAATATATCTTTGCAATGCGGCTTTTTCAAAATTTTATATTAATAAGTATCTGTACGCACCATGGGGACGATAATCCCTTAGACAATCTCACCTCATAATAAGCCAGGAAGCCAGCCTCTCGTGTGTATTGGCCTGCTTTGCCCTTTGAGGCCTTGGCTGAGCCGGGTTTGAACGATGATGTATCTTGCAGAGTGAAGGCATGGCCGTACAGTGGCATTCCTATGCTCATCTTGTGTTTAGGAGCACCGCTATTGGCCCAATGTTGAGCCGCCCAGTCCTGGAAGATCAAAGTAGTGTCATTCACGAATATGTTTAAACATCCTGGTGTTAATACATTCATAAGTTTGTTTGTTTTACTAAACTCCACAATGTTCAAAAGAAAATATCTAAAGCGAATCACTAATGATAGGTTAACGATCATCATGCTGTGACATTAAGACATTGTTTGCTACAAGACACCGGAAAACGGCAGATACAACTTATAATTATTTGCAAGAACTCAAGAGTGTACCAACCTGCAGATGGATTACATACCAGATTAAGAAAAGCGTCACCTCCAGTCTCGTCGCGTCGTTTGTACAGAGGACTGTTCAGCCCGACAGTGTCTTCCCATGGACCGTGTAAGTCATAGCTCATCAAGTTGATCAGGTCTAAGAGTCTGAATTAACAACAAAATGTTCGATAGAATGAACTCATACCAGAGATTCTCGTCATTGTAGCAATTTCGCATTGGTCTCGATTTCAGCCATATCTATATTAATAAACAACATGGTTTAAAATATAATTGTAAACTGGTATTTAATTTGTTCACATGATCTGTAGGGAGCAGTCGGTATATGTAAAGCGCAATCAGTGGCTGCTCGCCTTGTGTATCCAGTCACCAGGAACAGTTAAATAATTTTCAAATGTAAAATAGTCACCTTGAAACTTGGGGAATATCGTAACCCAATTCAATAGTGTTTTTTCCTACAGGCACTGCGGCTGAGAGGATAAGTCTTGGTTTACCGGAACTTGCAGCTTCAATGGCAAAAGCACTCCTCAATTCCTGGATAAGTGAAGTTACTTACATGTTACATACCTTCAATAACTTTTCAATCTGTAATTAGGATATAGTTATTTTTAAGATGTTTGGTCTACCTGGATAGTTTCATTCTATCTTTTAATTCTTTCTTTGTTACTTGCCTAAAACCCTTTCAGTGTCATTATCAGCCAAGTAAAGTACATGTAGATTTCAAGTCACACTTTTCAGGGCGAGGCTGGGTTAAAGATACTCACACTTTTCAGGGCGAGGCTGGGTTAAAGATACTCACACTTTTCAGGGCGAGGCTGGGTTAAAGATCCTCACACTTTTCAGGGCGAGGCTGGGTTAAAGATACTCACATTGAGAAGGGTAACAAAGAGTTGCTTATCACCCGCTGGGCTGCCTCTGCTTCCAGGATATTCCCAATCGACATCAAGACCATCGAATCCGCGCTGCCTGAGGAACTGTACGGTGGAAGAAACGAACTCCTGTCTATTTGCCGCTGAGTTCACCATAGCTGTAAACTTAGCCGATCCCATAGTCCATCCACCAACAGCCAAGAGTGTTTGTAATGCTGGGTTTATTTTCTTTAGATCTGTAAACCGCTCGTACCTTTACAAAACAAGGTTAAGCCAGTTCAAATAATTAGACTCTTGGAATATATGTATTCCGTCTTGAGTAACAAACGAGTTCACCAATATGGTAAAGACTCGTCAATGCAAAATTCTTATATAAGTATATGTCTTTTAATTCTGGTTAATGCAAACTGTTTCCTTCCAGTTATTCTTTGTACAATACGACTTAATTTCTGCAGATTAACGAAAATGTTGCTTTGGTGTTTTTAAACTTACATGCCCTTTGACCAACTTGTGGACTCATCATTCCATTCAAACGCCTTCAGATTGTTTCCTTGGAGCGTAGCGAAGGCATAGATGATGTGAGTACACATATGAGCATCCACACTCTCTGGTACAAACTTGCCAGCTGCCGGCCGGTACTGAGACCAGTTCGTGTAGTAACATACTTTACGATAGGCTGCATCTGAAAAGGAACACTTATTATTTACAAACTATGTTCCTATACAACGAATGGTCGAAGCTGTATCCAGCTTATTTACTGAAGTAGACCTAGGGTAACAGAAATGGTCCTAGATTAATAACATAAAATAAAACGAATTCCCGTGCATTATTTAAAAATAGATATGGTCTGAGCACTATGCAATTTATACTAAACAAAAGTCAAAGACTAACATACTTAATATAATACGAACAGTACAAGCTTTACATTACTCCGATATGAACACTACAAGCTTTACATTACTCCGATATGAACACTACAAGCTTTACATTACTCCGATACGAACAGTACAAACTTTACATTACTCCGATACGAACAGTACAAGCTTTACATTACTCCGATACGAACAGTACAAGCTTTACATTACTCCGATATGAAAAGTACAAGCTTTACATTACCCCGATATGAAAAGTACAAGCTTTACATTACTCCGATACGAACAGTACAAGCTTTACATTACTCCGATATGAACAGTAGAAACTCCGGCAACATAAATGTTCTAATAAGCTATATTTAGGTCACACGAGAAGTCAAGCGTTATATCCATTGGGGAATAACACGAGAAGTCAAGCGTTATATCCATTAGAGAATAACATGAGAAGTCAAGCGTTATATCCATTAGAGAATAACACGAGAAGTCAAGCGTTATATCCATTAGAGAATAACACGAGAAGTCAAGCGTTATATCCATTAGGGAATAACACGAGAAGTCAAGCGTTATATCCATTAGAGAATAACACGAGAAGTCAAGCGTTATATCCTTTAGAGAATAACACGAGAAGTCAAGCGTTATATCCATTAGAGAATAACAAATGGTCTTGGTTTTTGTCTAATATTCTAAAAGAGGAATTGCGAAAGCTTTATACTGTTTTCAGATCAGACGAATGACAAAGGTTCTATGTGGCTTACAGATAAGCTACACGTTAACCTATTTGGAACAACCGCACACGAATTACCCAATCGCTTTCTAATTCAGACATTACGAACTACAACTGGTAGTTTAAATAACACGGAAGGTCCGTTTTTTGAATATTGATTAGATAATACGGAAGATTAAAGTTTTTGGTAGATCTTTGTATACATATAGTTTTGTTAATAACATTGAACTGCTCTAGCTTTCTTTATCTTTGACACAACACTAACAGTCGAAGTTTTTCGTTGTTTAAGTAATACGACCGGTTTAAGTAGTTGGTTATTTAGACCCTTATACTCAAATTCTGACACAGGACTTGTATATGTCTCTTTTGGCCAATGATGTGGTCACTCCTTTAATTTCCTGTGATATGTCCCAGTTACCCACCTGTTGTCCAACACACACAGAGAAGACACACAACCGCGACCAGGCAACGCTGCTATAAAAAAATAAAAAAAATCAGGTTTCAAAATTGAACACATTTGCTACTACTTAGTTTAACTTTGGTATTTTTATTTTAAAGTGAAACAATAAGCTGTATTGAAATCATTGTGTCAATCTACCGTTGCAAGATGTACAGCCTGGTATCGACAAAAAATCAACTGCCCTGCTACATTCTCACTCAATATAATTTTATGTTCTTTCATTTTGCTTGATTCGTTTTACGCCGTGCTTAATGGTATTTCACTTATATAACTGCGGTGTATTCCAACAATAATTAACACTTGCACAACCAAGATGTGAAGGGTTTCCGTTATGTTGGAAAGTTACTATTTTCCTCCAGCGCTATAAAGTTAAGACGGCATTGTTACTTTTCAAACAGAGGGCTTTAATCGTTTAGACATGAGTCATATATAATATATATTATAAAGGTAAATCGGTTTTGTCTGAACTATTTCTAATAACTGGACAGACTGTCAAGGAAATACTTAAAGGTCCTTTTTACGATAGATTATTTCCTCTCTCCTGTTTAATTGGTTTACAAACAGTTTAGGTACCTTTTTTAGACCACAAAAAGTAAATAGGTTGGTTGCGGACAGGGACCGTCTAAGTTTTGGTTTGAATGAACCAGTGAAGCTGTAAATATCTTTTACGACTTTTTTTATTTCTTATTGTCCTTAAAGATAAGTAAGAAGGTGTGTGATATAGCAGGTGGTAGGAATGTAAGATAATGTACTACTTTAATAATCAGGTTATTTAAATGGTTAGATCACAGAAATGTACATGCTATATCTGGATAGTTTAAAATTTGTCCTTGGTGACCATACTCTTCCCAGAATTAAGGAAACCTTATTTAGTTCCACTGGAATTGACCACTGTGATTATTATATTGGGAGCAACTGTAGAATCGGTCCGTCACAATGTAATATTTGCAATAACTTAACCTTACCCTACAACTGACGCGTAGCCTAACCCTAACCCTAACTTACCCTAAATGTAAACCTAAAACTAGCCCTAAATGCATTGTGATCGTTCTTTGTAAAGGTATGTTATACAAGCGACAGACTAATTCTACAATCAGACCCGACAAAGAGTAGTTTGTTGACTTGTGTTATGCATTTATTTAGTTGTCATCTAGTCTAAAATAAATAACACATTCTATGATTGTATTAATGAAAGTATTTACTATTATATCAACTGTTGTCATTGAGTGATTCATTTGGATCCATCGACTTACCTTTGTGCTGTATTCCCCTTTCATCGTGATGACTACCAATGGTTACAGGTGTGACGTAAACACAATCTTATCTCCACTTGAAGGTTCTTGACCAGCAGTCTGGGTTCAGACTTGATATATCTTGGGAGTAAAGCAGCTGGTACTCTCAAGCAAATCAAGGCTATCCTAGAACTCACGCGATCACAGTTGAGGGGCAAATGACAGTACAGATCAGCCTATATATACCCATCCCAGGATCACCTGATCAGAACAAAAGGAAAACGGCCCTTCAGAACTTTACCGATTTCTCTTTAGAAACTCCTAGGGCACCGACATAAGGAATTCGCAGTTTTTACGTAAAATTCTTTTGTAACGTTTTTATTCTGATGAATACACAACGATGTACCATGTACCAGATTAAAAGGACTTTGGGGTTTGAAAAGAGGTGTGAAGAATGAGTTAGTCAAACTAATGCCTACCAATCGTCTCTATTGTGTAGCAACTCAACATCAAATAACCGGCTAACTACAGGATCACATGTGACAGCCATCAGAGGCCTTCAAAATTACATGCTCATCGCTCACACAAATCATACACCTAGAAACGTCTAGATAAATATGGAATTATCGTTTGTAGCTCTGTGTAAAAGTTGTGATGAGTTTTTTATCCTCGGGATTATTATTTGCTTGTTATTAGATAACGGCAAGACAAATGTAAACATTTTTTTTGTTCTGATATTTTTGCGAAAACGCAATAGAATCTCTTTAAACATACACTTGACAAAGCTGAGAGTTAACTATTTAATATAAGTTTTAGAAACCATCACGATGTGGTCCAACATTAAGATCTAGAACAAACACGTAGTGTACAGGGCACGTCTTTAATTGAACATGTCTTTTACTATCCAAACACTTTAAAATCACATATCAACAGAGAACACTTTAAATAGTGGCCGTGTCACCGAGGACAATCAAATTACACTTAAGATTTTTATCATTAGCTCCCAACTGAGACGGGGTTATTGATAATCTAATATATATTCGGGTTTAAACTCTTCGGCCATCTTAAATTTCAATATCTCACGAAGTAATATACATGTGACAAGTACTTAACTTAATGTAATCAAATGTATAACTGTTTAGTGAATGGGTACCTGTGCAATTGTTTGATCAATTATCAATATAATCTATGAATCTACAGTGTCACAGGGTGTCTAGAACAAAACTACATACCATGTGTTGTACTGTGTTGTGCCACGCTTGGTCTAGAATAAAACTACATAAGATGTATTGTACTGTGTTGTGTCACGCTTTGTCTAGAATAAAATTACATAAGATGTGTTGTACTGTGTTGTGCCACGCTTTCTCGAGAATTAAATTACATAAGATGTGTTGTACTGTGTTGTGCCACGCTTTCTCTAGAATAAAATTACATAAGATGTGTTGTACTGTGTTGTGCCACCTTTCTTTAGAATAAAACTACATAAGATGTGTTTTACTGTGTTGTGCCACGCTTTCTCTAGCTTAAAACTACATAAGATGCGTTGTAGTGTGTTGTGCCACGCTTTGTTGTTGTGCCACGTTTTGTCTTGAATCTACTTAATACGATATTGTGTGCAATGTGTTGTCTCGTATTAATCATTACGATATATTGGGTCACACGTTGTCTTGAATATTACAAAACACGATGTGTTGTGCAACACGCTGTGTTGAACAAGTCTTAGTGCGATGCTTTGGGTCACGCGTTGTGTAGAATAAAACTTCATACGTTGTTTTGGGCAAAGCGTTTTCTTGAATTACTTATTGTGTTGTGCCACACATTGTTTAAAAAGAATTCATACAATGTGTTGTTTCACGAAATGCCAAGAATTATACTGTCCATGAGGAACTGTGCCCGGCATAATAGGTAATATGAAATCTTGCATTGCTTCAACGTTTAGAATAAAAATCAACACGATCTCGACTCGAAAAGATTAATAAGTACTGTGTCACAAAATAAGATTTGTTGCGTTAAAATTTTTCTATAAATAACATTTGAACTTACGTGTTTTGTCTCGGGTTGTCTAGATTAATGAATATCATCAACATATGATGTGTCGTGCATCAAGTTGTCTAGAGTAGTATTCAATATGGCGTCACCCAATATGATATGAGTAGTAGAGGAAGAGCAGCTGAGGTCGTATTTATTAGTGCATAATAAGGAACGTTTGTGCGTTACCATGTAGTAAATGATTACTACATATTAACGTGAGGGGTGCCATTTTGGCTCCCTTCACGTTATTCTGTAGTAATTGAAAATGGCACCCCTCACGTATTTATGTAGTAATTTTTACTACATATTAACGTTACA
>JARFOD010141497.1:0-13085 GCA_031763545.1 Mopalia muscosa
CAGACAGACAGACAGACAGACAGACAGACAGACAGACAGACAGACAGACAGACAGACAGACAGACAGACAGACAGACCAATCACTCAATCACTCAATCATCGATCGAGAAATCAACCAAACAACCAATCAATTTATCAATCAATCAATCAATCAATCAATCATGTGTTACCTTTGTTTCAGAGGCGACCGACTTAATGCAGGCAGTCTCCCCCCAGACGGTTATCTGGGGCCTCCAATGGATACATACCCTCAGTGAGTATACTGTTGTTGTTGTTGTTCACTTTGAAAACAAAAAGATACACAGGATATTTCACTATGATGTTCCAATACCACAAATACATGGCGAGACAGTGCTGAAGGATATAACCCTAAAGGCACCAAGCGCTGATTGGATGATATTTTCCGCATTATAAGTGGAACATCAGTATGTCATTCAAACTTCGCTATGTAGTCTTCTCATTGTGTAAATGTTTGTCGTAAATCGTTAGGTGTGATGTTTAATTAAAAACCAGTTAATACGCAATGAGTCTCTGTTAGAAAATGTTCAGAACGGCGGACATTAGTGACTTTTTTAGTTCAATCACATCTCGTCTTTTAAAAATATAAATATGACAGAAGATTGTCGGATTTATCCTTAAAAGCACAAACAATACCCCGAGGAAGCGAGGAAGGAAATGAAAAAAAGCTTAATTTGACGATCTTCTTTTTGGCCTTGCCACGGGGAGATAGCAGCTTCCGTGATATGGTGCTTAGTTTACGAGCCATATGTCCATATACTCACGAACGCGGCATATTATTTTGCATTCTTTTCAATTATAAACTTACACGTTTTTACTTACATATTTTACTTACATTCATCTAACAGGAGATTCGATTACCCATATGACCAAGATCCCTATAGACAGGACACGTTCCCGCGAGAAAAACCCTATGCCCAACCAGGAATACTCCCACCATTACGTCACACGAATTACGACAATATGGCCTTCTCTCACGAGCCGGATCAGGACTATCGGCAAAGCCGAAGAAAAACTTCAATGGATATGGACAGGTACCTGGAAACCATTATTATTATTATTATTATTATTATTATTATTATTATTATTATTATTACTGTAATTAATATTATATTATTAGTAGTATTACTTCCCGTTATTTTGTTTTACTATTGAATAGAGGAACTTTACCTTACTCCATGCTATCTGGCATCACTAAAATAAACTCATCATGTAACCATTAACCAAATATATTTACATTATATTGGTATATTTGATGGATTACGCATAGATAGTTGAACAACTAAGTGAGGGTATATGGCATTCTAAAATATAATCAATTCTATTTTCTAGGCCGAGACATTGACTCTAAGATTCACCCGGGTCATCTTGTTTTGCACTTCTTTTTTGTTTTGTTGATCTGTGGCAAATATTAGTGGAAATTAATGGGCGATGGCCTGGCTTGGCGTACGTACGAGTGGTGTCTTAGTCTTGTCCATTATAGAAATTCTCGCGAGAATACGATTGGGTATCTGGCTGAGACATTGCGTAGTGGCTGGTACAAGCGGCTTCCAGGGCATTTGTGCTGTGTGAGCTGAAATTCTGCCGTCTTGCACTATACTTTTGTTAATTTCTGACAAAAGCTCTGTCCTGTTCCTGGCGTATAGCTGTCTTGGTTTGTCATCAGTGTCATCGAAGTATTTCGATTTGGGCTGGAAGCAATCATCAAAGCTAATATTCTGCCTCAATTGTCAGTACGTTATAAAACAAATCAGCTGTACAATCGTATATATGACCATAATTTCCTAATTTTTTTAGAGTTCCAGACCGCAGTTACAACACTCAGCCATTTCCACCAAGAGCCTATGATAGAGATAACGACCTTCGTAGAGAGACCCGAACTACCCCTCGTAATATATCGGAAAATGCCCGTCCACAATACACTAACGCTGTCAGGATGTATGAAGAATACGGAAGACCTCAAAGAGTCGGCATGCTTGAAGACGCCTATGGGTGAGTTCGGTTGGACACTACTCTGAAATTAACCATTCTAGTCAACAAGCCCGCCATTTTATTGATCCTTTTCGACTGATGTCGTAAAATACTCGTATGGTGAACTAGTCTTGGATGTAATGTAACTATGCTAGAGATGGGAGGTAACTCTAGTAGACTTGCAATTTAAAACGAACTCCATTCTCAATATTGTGTATAGTAAGTTTATAACTATACACTGCGTTTATCTCAGCTTAAAATTCATAACGGTCAAGCGTGTGGTACTAATCCTACTACGATGAACCACTTACGTCTGTCTGTAGATCTGTGCACGAGTCGGTCACATAATATAGCTCTGGATATCGCGGGGGTATGCGGGGTGTAGGGCGGGGGACTCTAAGATTCACCCGGGTCATCCTGTAACAAACAAATATTTAAGGTCTTGCTGGACCCCTTGGTCGATTTTCAGAACAACTATTGTATTTAGCCTATTATGCAGAAGAGTTTAAAGTTGAAGCATATATATCTATATATTTGTGGAATTTCTCTAGAAATACGACATGGCATGCGAAGGGTCTTCTTAAAACTGACGTGTCAGTAATGGGCAATTAAAGTTTTGCCTCTTGGATATTATCAAGAGAAAACTGGCTCAAATTTTAACTGTTTGTAATTAGAAGTTCGAATTATATGATATTATACAGTTTGAATACCTAACATTTTTTCCAACCGGAAAGAAATTGGATCATTTTGAGCCTTGACCAAAAGTCTCGACAAAAGTGAGAATGCTTTGGTCTCTATTCAGAATGTAATATTTGTTAATGCTTTCAGAATGAACATGGACCGCAGGTCAATATCAAGCTCCTTCAACTTCGCCACCAGGGTGACACCCAGGTCCATCGATTCCTACCAATCAAGGGGAGGCGACCCAACTAGGTAAATACGATTTGTTTTCTCTAGAAAAGGTTATGTCCCTTGTATTTGAATAGTTAAAGATAAGATTTACACATTTGAGCAAGTTTCTACATTATCTTTATTTATGAAGGTAGGCTGTGGCCAAATCTCTTTGCATAAAAGTGTACTATAACCACACTAAACCTTGATATTTATAATAGGTATACTGAAACCGGTATGTACCCGTAATATTTTGTTTTATTCTATTTATTTCTCAAATCAACTTATTCTAGATAATATAGTTTTGTTTATTTTCAATAATCAATAATTCCAAACTAACTTAATTTTGTTTAATTTCAGATTTTATAGAGGAAACCAATATTAGGCGTAAGCTAGCGGAGTTGATAGGGACGTTTGCGATCACTGGTTTCTTAAAAAAAAAGTCCTATGATATCAACAAGTGCGCTTATGTGTGGTGGCAAGCAATTGGTCAAGTAACTAGGCTTACCCCGACACAGTTGATACTGCCGATTGACATTTTGATAGATGACTGGCGATTGGTTAAATTGTCAACTGACAGCAATAGCTGATTTCGTAAATTGAGGGTTCGGTGGACAGCAGACATTCACGCAGTTGATATCATTGATTGCGGATTAGGGATTAAAGACGCACAATCCCATGTGGCTTACACCTCGACCATTCCCACCAGCAAACTAATCCCGCCTGTGGAATAGCTCATAACGATGATAGGAGATAACCTTTGCTCATCATCTTAAACGTTAAAGCGCCTTTAACAGTGGTTTAAACAGATCTAGATTTAAGTTACTGTTTAGGATACTATTTATATTGCAAAATATAACAGGGTTTGTTTGTGTAATATTATTGCGCGAGGCATCTGGTAAGTATACGAAAAGAGCCGAGGACTGCTCCGTTTTACAACCGTATCACTTCAAAGTGGAGACAGCACGGTCTACCAATCTGATCACTCAAAATGGCATCATGTGACCAGAGCAAGATATAGCTCTTCTGCCAAGGGGAGACAATTGTTACTCATAAATTGGAGGTCTATGTAAAAGTATTATGCTGTACGAGTTTCAGTATTGATTTAAGCAAAAATGCTACATGTCTATTACAGAAATCTGACTTTGTCCACCGTATTTGAGAAACGGGGTAAATTGATAAGCCGTCGTCAATAAAACTTTATTCCACCATTTTTTTAAATTATAGTCTCAATATCATTATGATGTATAAAACTTTAATGCAATAAGTGAAATTCACCTGCGTACGTTGCTCAACCGAAAGCTAACAAAGACACAAACCTTTTTGTCTTTGAAAATGTGTCTGCAAAGTCCTGGAGATCTGACTTACCTTGTGATTAGACAGTAGGGTCTTCACATAGTGTTCTGGTCAATATAGTATACATTTTCAATAACAGTCTTGCACAGGGAGCCGAGTTTGTTTGATGAAACATTTGATATATCTGAGCTTTCCAAATAAAACTATTTTTTTGTGATTATGCATACGCATACACCATTACCTCACCTTTCTAATTATATGTTGAGCCCTCTGAGCAGTTTGTTCCAAGTTTAATCCTGCTGGTTTGGATTAGCGCTGGAGGAATATAATATGTGTTATGGTTATGAAAATCTGGCAATTTCAATTAAATTGTCAAGAAAAGCCCTTGTTAGACCTAAATTCCTTGTTGCAGACAGTCTTACAAAGTCACGATTGGCCCCATTTATTTTACGAATTGATACTGTTTTCACACGACATTTTTTTTTTCTATTCTTGGTAAATGGGATTCACGAAACGTCAAAAAAGGACGAGATTCGTGACCTGCTGCGTGACGTCATAAGAAGTAAATGTATATGACGTCATTTAAGAGAGCCACTTTGAAGAAAGTTGTGATGACAACGGACCGCCTTTCAAAAGTAGAATATCTCCCGTTCCAACAATCCGAGACTAGCCTTAAACAAACTAATTTGTGAAATGCAGAATGCGAAGGAGGTATTAGTAGTAAACATCCACTTTTAATTCCGTAACTATATTTAAATTGATTGTATATACATATTATTTATCTATATGTTTGTTTTGGACAAATGTGTTGTATGAATGTAAATGTATATCCACAGAAGTTTTTAATTATGTTAAACATTAATGTAAATAAAAATATCGCTTATTAATTTCGTTTCGTTACATTCGTTGATTGATTCATTTATATCTGACTGTTTGGTGACACTTTCGGTTTGAGTTTATCTAAATATATAACAAATAAGAATAAATAGTTTCAAAAAAATACCTTTGACACATGAAAACCCTGACTTATTCGACACCGACTCTCGTCTTACTGCGGGCGTTACTAATTAAAAGGTATAAACGTTGCGTCATGTGTTAATTCATTGCCCCAGGCACCAGCATGTAATGATGTATACTTATAGGCCTACCCTGCATGTGTCACTGGGTCATTAATGGGGCGTGTCCAAACCAACTCAACTCGGCTTTATAGCATACCACAACACACACATTAACATTCAACAATTTTGGTGTCTTGAAGGAAAATTTAAAATAAAATTTAAAAAATAAAAATTTACTGTCAACTGTCGTCGTTGCGTTTCTTTTGCCTTAAAGCTCTCGTAGCTTTAAAAGCAAAATACTGTTCTTTGTTTTGTCTGTTGTCTCGTCAATGTAGTATAGTGTGTGACTATAGTGTGTGGCTATAGTCAAATACAATCTGTTCATCGCAACGACACTTCTTTGTGAAATATTAATGTTTATGTGAACATTGCTCGTCAATACAGATAACCTTTATTTATTACCTTTACTTCAAAAAGCCTGCATTTATTACCTTTACTACAGATACATTGTATTTATTACCTTTACTAGAGATAACCTTTATTTATTACCTTTACTACAGATAACCTTTATTTATTACCTTCACTACAGATAACCTTTATTTATTACCTTCACTACAGATAACCTTTATTTATTACCTTCACTACAGATAACTTTTATTTATTACCTTTACTACAGATAACCTTTATTTATTACCTTCACTACAGATAACCTTTTTTATTACATTTATTACAGATAACGTTTATTTATCTAATACGATTTTTTCGCCCAAAACATTCTGAATAAAAGCCCAGTTTCCGGGCGTTATATGTTAGCAAATATTATAGTGTATCCAAAATGTTGTAAGGGAAAACAAAAGTACTGGATACCGATTAGGAGGGGCTGTGGTTTAATAAGCACTGCTCACTGTTGTAGAGTTGGCATACTCTACTAATCTTAATGAAGACAATAACGGAAATTCGCTAAACGAGTTCTTAAGGATACTTAAGTGTACCGTACTTGGGGATATGCCTACTTCTCCGCTGTTTTTTTTTTTTTGCACAATTTATCTCAACATATAAAACTTAAAAAACATTATTCAGATTTTAAATATCTTTTTTCGTTTTTTAGATATACATGTAGTTATAAGAAGTTGAAATTTCAATATTTTGACTCATGTTTTGGATTTTTGACCTTTACCACAATAATTCAAGAAAAGAAAGACACAGCAAAAAACTGAATGACTGTTTTTTGGTACACATAATGTATGAAACGTTGATATAAAATTGAACAGTTGACGTAAATGGTGTAAAAAAAAGTAGCAATTTGAAAAAGAGGGAGCAAAAATTTACTTTTTATGAAAAATATTTTTTTCTGTAAGTTGTAGAAAAAAATAATTGACGTATTATTGTTCTGCATAAAAATACGATTAAGAATATATATACATGTGTTGCAGCAAAATTCACAGTAGTTTAGAAGTAAAATGGCGAAATGTAAAAACATGGGGGGTTAGATCAATCCTTAACGTTTTCCTTCCATCGAAAGATGAGACGCACCCATGGCCGTTAACGGCTACGTCACCCTTAGCTACCATTGGTTTGGGTCGGGGTTTCCTTTCATCTACGGGCTAGTACGGTTTTTCATAACCCGTTACTTACGGTGAAATCCACAAATCAGATTCGTGTTATTCCTGGTCTCATTGAACATAACCACCCACGCTGAGACTGCGAGTAAATCTCCTTATATTGTGGGCTATGTGGTATGTTTGTCCCCCCGGGGCAGGGTCTGCTCATGTGCGATCTAAATTATTTGCAACATTACGCAATGAAATAGCTGAACTGACAATATATTCACAAAACATACACCATCATTAGACCTAAAGACGTCTTACCTTCCCCATTTTATTTTGTCCATGTTATATGTCAGGTAGCCACGACATAACGGGATGCATGACTTTTCTGGAAGAATCCATAGCACTACCTTCGATCCGGTAGTAAAATAAATCCTGCTAGGCAGATCCTCACCTAAAAGTGAAGTCCATAGGTGCCTAGGAGCATACTGTCTCGATAACAGTGATTTCTGATACTTTGTCGTTGGTATTTCGCATTAACCAGCAATGAATATCCAGAATTTCGCTTTTCATTTCAAATGCAGCCAGCTTTCAATCCCAAAATTATGATCCCGTTACAAAAACAATACATTCAATGACTTTCAGGGGAACAATTTGTAGGTAAACTGCCCACTAAAGCCAACAATTCTTTAAGAGAGCCTAACATTTTTCTGAATACAATTATGTATCTCTCTACCAAATATCATAAAATCAGCATGCTCTTTCGGCAGCTGCCATTTTCGAAGTATAAAACGAACAGTAAAACATAGCATGCTAATGTATACGTAAATATTTCTTTGCAAATAAATGCTGTCAATAATGGTCAATTAAAATCTTACTCTTAGAGGCGAATGCTTATCTTTAGGCCTCTTACCCCGCCTAAAACATTCTGTCCTGTCCGTTGAATACCCACCGAGGGGTGGTTACCAACTGGGAGAGACCCAGGCATGCCAAATTTCGTTCTCAAATCGGAAATACATTAGCTTACTCCGTATAGCGTTTTGCCATAGCCATATATTTATTCATAACCCATGCTAAATATTTTGTTCGCCACATTTTTAACAATATTTTATACACCATATTAATGGTCATTACCTTCTCTCGAGATGTCTGTAGGTTACCCATAACACAACTGGAGATTAAGGTTTATTTAGAAACTTTTCTCTGGGAGTTATCTAGAACAGAAGATTATTCTTCGATTTGAATTGGTCTACATCCCTGTGCCAGTGTGATTGCTTTTAGAAATATATGTACTTTTGTTTAGCACATTTGTACTCGTTGATCTATAATAATATGTCTGTTTATTATTCACGGGTTACAGCAATTTGTTGTTAACTGCTTCCTTCGATAAATAAGGATAGAATTATTGCTCTAAGGCCAACAGAGAGGTGGGATCGGTCGCGAGGGCGCCCCAGGGCTATGGGTTTCAAGGCTAAACGAGGGTCTACCTTAAGCAAGACACACAAATTAAAATGTGTACTTTCGTGAATATGTTAATGACAGTTTCGTGTAATGGAGATGAAATTTTCCGTACATAAGTAGTTCGAGGTTCCAGGAAGGGACCCACTAATGACTTTCAAAGGGTCCTTGCTAATGTATAAGTTGGGGGAGAAGGCTAAGTTTCCTTTTGTTCTGGGGCCCAAAATTGTCTCGGTGGTCCTGATTATTATTCTTAAACAGTGTTTGCTTTAGAGACACAGCTACAAGCCATGAAAACTGATTGTCATCAGAGTATGCACATAGCTTGACAAATGATAGCTAGCAATAAAGGTTCCCCCGGGGCAGGGGTGTATTGTCAGAGCAGCATGTAGGAGTAGAGATTGTCATGTTATTGAAGAATGTATAGATGAAGGACATTATTACGAGACAGGACCCACGCTGACGCTACAACACTGTTCCTCTTGCACGTAGACTTGAAGGTATTTAAGTCCGGGTCTACTTTACACACCTAAGAATGCGTCGAGTCGAGGCAAACTGGATATGCTTTCTGAAATAGAATCTGTTCAAACTACTCAAAAATAGATATTATCATAGAATAACGAGAGAAAAAGCCAGAATTTACAACCAGAATGATCCTTTGATGGAGTTTGAGGATATCTGGTTATGGCCCCAATGCAACACATATGCAATTGTTTAATGCATCAATAGGTATATGGCAAAAGCAACGCCCATTACAGTGAATTGAATATTTACTGCAGCGAAATACCAAGCCATCTATGGCAATTGTATTTAACCCCTTATAAACATTATTACCACGTTTATAAACTTTGCTATTTGCCATATACCTCATTATGTATAGTTATTATCCAAACGTCTTTATTTACGTTATTTTTCCGTAGATTGATGTGTTTGGTCAATATTTGTTGTATCCCAGTCAATGTTGTAAGGCGCAATCTTTGGACAATAAAATGATCAAATCGCCTATAACAAGAAAACAAACCCTGTACAGACATTGATGTTTACAGTCTATATAGATTTAATCACTTGTCACGACAACTCGGTCTCCAGCGCACTTATTTTAAGGAAACACCATTTTACAACAACAACGTTTTAAGGAAAACTTCCTTGTTTTGCCCATCTGAGAAAACCCGTCAGAAACACTGTAAATGTCACACCACGATCCTAATAGCCAAGGAAAAAATTTCCCCGAATAAAGCAAAAAGTATCCGATATAATAAGTGTAGTTCCAACTGTCTAAATTTTATTATTAATAAAAATTCTGCAGTTTATTCCTTGTCACTGTGTGTCCCAAATCGATTGAATATGACAAATGCCAAATTTTCATTAAATTACCATATATAGTGTCAAGAATGATTAGAAGTTAAAAGAGATAATTTATATTCCCCTACACAAACTCTGATGCATGTTTTAACAAATAACAACCGACACAAATAACAACCGGCACTAACATGTTTTTAAATTGAATTCTTAACTTTGAAAATCCTGTTCAGGTGTGTCAGTTATTTCCTTTTTCATTGCTGTGGTTTAAAGATATGTCGACATTTCACGGATTGTTTTGTTTAGAAAATATATTTTCTAAATATGAATCTTACCTGAAAAGATCGGAATGTTGCTGCAGGCAATGAAACAGTTGAAATATATTTGCTTCATTTTGTTACATTATTAACAATTTTCAGTTTCAGATGTTTAGTCACAATTCGTGGAATGCTGAATGAATTTAGTAGCCTGGTATGCCATCAGACATTTTTCTAAAAATTGAATCTAAATATATCTTATGCAATGCGAAAGCTGTGTACACAAAACATTTGTACTGTCATTCCAATCAACTTTCAAGTGTGATTGATCGATTGATTGATTGATCGATTGATTGGTCGATTGATTGATCGATTGATTGATTTATCAATTGATGGATCAATTTATCAATTAATTTCCTTCCTAGCGGACAATTGTGTGGTTTGCTAATCGAATTGATGCTTGGATGGTGACTAAGCTAGTTTATAAATTAACCTGTTGGTAATTTTTATTGCTTAACTGCATGATTGGTTTATAATAATTATAATGTTATTTGATGGAGACAGAGATGTCCATAGGAACAACAGAAAAGAAAGAATAAGCAATACAGAACAGCGTCTAGAACTGATATATATATGTTAAGTGCCCGATGAACATTCAGGGTGCATTGAGTACAAAGTTTCATACTATTCGGCTTAAAACATTTAAGAAAATTTGAGATCTCAGTTTGATATTGCACATGGAATCGCATTATCATAAGTTTTGTATCCTTGTTTTGAAAGAAAACATACATTTTTATTATTAATTTCCTAAACGAAGGAACTTTGTTCAAAGCAAACATGCACTGGTGTTTTATTCAGAAGATGGTTACTTTGTTAATCCTAAGATGCGTTAATGTTGGATTTGTTTATGTTTGACATTGCAACCATATGTAATTTCGTTGGCGTTTATATTCTTCATTGTCGGTATTCCATGGAGGCTGGCAGCCATTCTAAAAGCCACGGTATTAATATGATGAAAGACAACTTAATTCAAATAAATGAGATGACAATATATAAATAGTTTCTTTTGGGGCATATAGAAATAGGAATTATAACATAACCAGCTTGTTTGCCGTGGATAAACAACATGGGCTTTATTGACTAGCAAAGTTTTGGATAAGTGGTTGCGTGGCCAAACTAAGGTGCTAGGAAACGGTACTAGCACCTGATCAAACGCGTTGCTCGTCAATAAACACAGTTCTTGTGTATCCATTTAAAAAAAACAGCTGGCTATGTTAAATTTTAAATAGTTCTGGTGATACCATGAATGGAAGCCAGATACCATGAATGGAAGCCATGTGGATTTCTTGCCTATCGGCGACAAACCTAAAATCTCCACTACCCCAAATCCATAGAATGTACTATCTACGTAACCTCGCACATAGTTAAGTCGTCGCCATTAAATGTTAGGACTTTTTCCTTATCAGCCGATGACCCTATTCCGCATTGTGTATTGTTTCCAAATTGTCCATGTGCATCTGTTTCAGACGATTACGTACTCTTTAATTACCTTGGCTTATAATTGAACCATCCACAATTCGCTATGTTTGTTTATTGTGTGTAGATACGGGTGCAAACGGCGGTTATTCGGATTCCGGCGATTAAAATGTACAACTTTTATTGATATTCATACACCTGTTACGGCCGAGTTCAGTAATAAATTTGACGATAACGAGAATCACGCGAGATTTAGCCGATTGACACGTGAACTTCACAAACTTGACTCTTCAATCAATACGGTCTTCAGTAGTGTGTCTGATCTCAGTGTCAACGAAATTTAATTTATGACAAACCATTAACAAAAATTGTCTTTACTATTTATGACTTCCGTTTTAAAAGTGAATTGTTAAAAAAAGATTGATTCTAAAACAAATTTTGTTGATAAATGTGACAAGAGTGATTAGTTCGTTAATTGTGGAAAAGCAGTGTCTCATGCACGCTATTAGCTAGTGACACTTTGATTTATGGACAGAAACACTTTTAAAATACTGACACGCGAAATCTCGGACATTTTATGGCTATTTTTAAAGCTTGTGTTGTGAAAAAATACAATGAAACAAAACTATTTTATTTTATTTTTCCTCAAGTTAGATTCCGGAGTAAAAAATGTCTACGCCTTGTGTTTCTAATTTTAAAATCTAAATATAAATTAATCTATCAGTTTTTGTAAATTTAAATTTCAGTTTAACAATATTCAATATATAGCTGGTTTTCTAGAGGTTTTTGTGTCGCACAAAGGGCTTAATCTGGAAACAGATTTGTTAAAACTCTACGTTTAGATATAGCTTGGTGCTGTTGTTATAAAATTAAATTTTTTGATTTTTTTTTTGTTTCTCCTTCACTATTTTGATTTGACAGGTTAACTACCTCACACAGCGCAAACCGGATGAAGTCTTCCTAAATTTATAAGTATTTTGATAGCCTATCAAATTTGAATTGAGATGAGAGTGATCAATCATAACTACCTCCCAGCACTTCCTAAACAAACATCTGCGCTTTAGTGTGAACAAATGAAAAGGACAGAATATAACTAAGGCGGTTTATAATTAGTAGATACTAAATTGTGTTCTATTTTTGATTGGTTAGACTAAATTATATTAATTAAAACAGGTTCAGTTTAGGATGCTTTACAATACTGCGGAAACATTACCCATGGTATGGTGGTCGAAAAGGACCACCATACTATAGACGAGTACACAATGCTTTGTTTCACTGCTGTTGAACGATTTTTGTGTTTGTTAGAGAGTAATATTCACAGTATTGTCTTTTTGTTTTTTTGCAATAAGGCTTTCTTACCGATTGAACAAATTCTAGTTCAGAAAATTTTGCCTATGCCATAATCTAACCCACTTCCCCCAGAGTCATCCACACACCTCCCGGAGTATATACCGGCCATCTAGTCAACTCAACCAACCTACCTTGTCTCTGTTCAAACTATATTAACGTGTTTCGCCAAAATAACTAGAATACTGTCAAAATATTTACGTCAACATGTACAGAACATCTTTGTACATTATTACGACAATAATCGCACCAAAATATATAGTTCTAAATCTAATCTTTAATAGTTACGGAGCTTGTTATAACCGTTACCTAATTACATAATTGTATAATGGAATTGGTTAGAGGAACTGGGTCCCTCGAATGAGATAGCATAATGTACCATGGTAAGATGATCTGTAAAGGCTACAGAGAGAATTGTTTCAGGATACTCGGGGGGGGGGGGGGGGGGGGGGGGGGGGGGGGGGGGG
>JARFOD010141518.1:0-13083 GCA_031763545.1 Mopalia muscosa
TGGAATGGGGGGGGGGGGGGGGAGGAGGACGCGATGTTTAACAGAGCTTGTTTTTTGGAGATTCTGGAGAGGGCAAGTCTCTATAGGGAATAAAATGTATCTGTAACGTCGTTTGAAATTGATGAGTTTGTGATTTTGTGTTAATCAGGGCTTTTACCTGTCAGTTTCAAGACGAAGACCTTATGATAATGACGTCACAGAATCTGCGGTTACCAACGATAAACAGTACAAACAACACGGAAGAAAAGACCGCTTTAAAGGTAAGCAGACTGTCAATATGTGTATACAATTCAGTGTATTCTCAAACAAGGGAGTTAGGTACACGACTGGCTTTTCGCGCACTTTCTTGCTTTACTTGTCATGTACAGGCAGTAAGCCAACGTGTCATCTTTAACCTCACATCTTTAACGTCACATCTTTAACGTCATGTGATTTTTACCTAGAATAAAAGACAATAAAGCTAAAAGTGAACCGTTGAAAACAGTGCACATAAACTATAGGATTTTTTTCGGTCATGCTTTACACACTCCACTTGAATTTTATAGACTTAGCATGTATCATTTCACTCAGTCTGGTTCGCAGCTAGGTTTTTTCTACAGGAGGAAGCCATGTTTTCCAAAGTGGTTTATCAACGAATTAACTCCCATTAATACACCAGAAATATGAATATTATGCTTCAAGTTTGCATCAATCGATCTGGTTTACAGTTGAGAAAAACGACACACGAAAAACTTGATTAGTTTATAAATCTCTATTTCAAAGGTTCGCTACGGAACTGGAAAAAAAGCCCACTCCGTTCTGACGACAGCTCTTCCACACAAAATAAAGGCAGGGAGGAAAAATTCAACCACCCAACCTTTATACTTCTGACAGTCCTCGAAAAAGGCCAATATTTCGTGAGTTTTACGCTTTTTCTATATAGTTCAAATATTGGGTATTTGCAGCAAGGCAATGCTTGGGCCACATACGACCATTTTCCCAAATGTTTTGGCCAGATTTACTGCAAAGAACAGGGAAAGGCATTGTTTCCTGATTCCGGGACAACATCGGTTTCAAACATCATAAAGATGTAAGAAACTTAGCGCAAAACAGCTAAAATAAATTAAATTGACCTTGTTATACATGTATGATCATTGAATGGTCTAACTTATGCGTATTACAATGTGAGAGCCAGAAAGCATGGTTTTATAAGCATAGAATACAGGCGAAATATTAAAATCATAACAAAACTATTTGATCTGAAAATGTAGATAATTAAAAATTTGGTTCATTCCTACGAAATTCGAACCACTAGACTTTGGATTCGATAAAGATGACAACTTCTTTATACATTGGTTTATACTTTTAATATATTGGCTATATCACTTCGTATAATGATTACTACTCCTTGGCATATCATAGATCACACATTTTTATATATTGGTTACAACTTCTTCATATATTGGTAATAATACTTTCGCTTAAAGGTTAAAACTTCATCATTCATTGATAACAACTTGTTCATATACTGGGTTGGGTTGTTCAAAAGTTAAGCCAAGTTTAAATTTGTAATGTCGCAAAGAAATTCAGTTGCGACGTGACGTCGTTCAACAATGGTTTAAAGTTAATACTCTTTTGAACAACCGGGCCCTAGTTTCAACTTCTTCATAAATTCTAACAAGTTCATCATGAAGCGATTTACTGAAAAGTTATAAGTTATAACTTCTCAGTAAATTGATTACAACTTCTCAATTCAGCGGAAACAATTTCTCTACATATTGGTTATAAGGTCACTTTCGTCTACAGTTTTGTAACCATCAATAAGTAAGATGGAGTTAGGTACACGAATGACTTTTTCTCAAGCTTTCTCGTGTTACTTGTCATATGCATGCACATTCTAAACGTTATTTGCGGACCTACCACAAGTTTCATGAAGAGATTCGATCTCTAAGCTATCACCGAGCCATCTAATGGCTATACATGATGTTCAGAAAATGGATTTCTGATTTTATGTCGAAAGCATTTAGTCTTTAGATGGGAGAAACAATTGTAAAACGGTATATACTTTCTAGCAGCCACTCCGAGTCCCACTTCAAAGGAAATGTTTATTCAGGCAGATTTATCTCTCCACGTTTAATAGTTATGACTATTTTCAGAAATTATAATAAAGCCAGTAGTGCACCTTAATGAAATAAGGCTACATTATATGATAGACTATTAGAGATATAGAACTCTCAATCCATTACAAGACAGTTCTATTGTTGTTCCAACAAGCCTATCCTTTCCATTAATAACCTCTAACCATGGCTTTCACAAACACACCCGCACACGAATGGACATTGATTAAATCGATACATTGATACATTGATATAGCCTAGTGTAACGCTCTGATTCTGTACATGTTCCCTTGACATGTTTCAACTCGACATTTTAGCTGTTCACGGGCATGTATAGATTTAACACAATTGTCTCTGTGCTTGAAAAAATCTGAATAAACTTCTTCTGAACTCCAGTGCACTTGAAAAATTCGAAGGCTTGTATTAGCCTGTTTATGGTCTAGCTATATTGACCATGCAATCCAGTCAGCACAGGTCTCCATGACACGCGTTCTACTATCCCTTCAGGCAAGCTGACCGGGGCTCCTTTATTCTGGCGAATGAGACAGCTGACGGGCTAATCTAACGAATGTACAGTGGCACTTCACAAAACTTCAATCTAAGTTAAAGGGTCACATTGATTTTAAGAAAGAAAGAAAGAAAAAAATATAAAAAAAATAAATAAAAAAGGGTTAATCAATTAGATTTGTCTGATCTGGATGTGTATATTCTTATCAACTGACTGAGATCTTTATGGAATGATAATTTGCGACCAAGTCAAACGTATTTGAAATAATATTTAAAAAAATATATCCATAAAACACAATGAAATTGCCCCAGAGATATTTATGACTGGACACAATAACACACTGCATTGTCATATAGATTGCTGGTTTTTCTCTTTATTAACTACGAGGGACTTCGTTTTTCACAAAATATGGTACAATTTTGGAAAGAGAAAAGAGGTGTTTATCACAGAACATGTTACAGGTTCTATGTTCGAAAAATAAAGCGGTGATTGATCAATTCAGAAAATCTCGAGTTAGGTGCGCGATTGGCTTTTCTCATACTCTCTCGCGTTACTTGCCATGTACAGGCAGTCAGCGAACGTGTTACCTTTAACGTCACGTGATGTTTTGCCTAGAATGAATGATAATAGCCAGTAGTGCACCTTAATAAAAATCTCATGTAGCTTAAAAGAGGAATTATTATTCTAATGACATTATTTTATGGTGTTTATTCAGGGTCTGGATGAGATACTGTTTCAGAACCAGGCTCGCTGTAGTCTGGTTAGTAACGGTGCAGTCTGTGGTCTTATTTCTAAACGTTCCTTCTTACAACAGGCAGAAGAGGATACCATTCATAACCTGCGAATGTCGGTAAGAGGATGTTGAGATACTTTAAAAACTACAACAAGTAGGAAACGACCTCGTTCTATTCCAACAAAATTTTTGTAGCTAAATAGCCGATATAGATTCATCACAGATGTGGGATCTAGGTCTAGTTCAGATATTCAAAGGCCCGCCTCTTATATTTCACGCAATATACTAACACTGTTTGTTATCAGGCATTGTTGGAGCACCTTAACTGAATTTCACCCTAAATATCACTAGAATTGGCAATAATATTAAAGGATATTAAAAAAAATAATGCTTTCGTATAAGTGTGATGCCAGGGAAAATTGGTTGGTTTTAGGAATTGTTCCTACAATGATTGGTCTATTGCCTGTGGTGTTAAATTGCTGATCCCGAAATGCAACGTAAAACACAAGACCTTGGGTATATAGATGTGTTTTGCTTAAGTACTTGACCTGCTTCTAAAAATGCTCTCCGACGGTTCAAAGTAACGCGACTATACATACAGTGAGGTTGAACTCCGTCATATCGAGTTTCCATCGACTAAGTATACGTCCAGGACTTACCGCTTAAAGTATTAAGTAAAACGTATTATTATATATTTATACTATTGATTTTAAGTTATTTGGCCTGTTTGTTAATCTAATATGGGGATAACGGAACACTTATTACATTAACGTAATATTTCGCTATACATCAAACCCATTTTTACTCCTTTCAAAAGCTTTGTCTCCTTTTTTTGTGTTATTATCTGTCTTATTTGCGCCACCATTAGAACTCTTTTTTGCTACAGCTATAATGTATGTTGTTCATTATTTATTGCCAAATTTGTTCTGTTTTAGGAAAATCCCCATCCATCAACACCAATGTTAAGAAACCAGCTAAAGAAACATGTGGAATGGGCGGATTACAGAGCTCGTATTTACAAACGTCTTGTTGATTCTAAGGAGCGGATTAACAAACTAAAGACACAGTTCCATCCACAGTGTCTCGGACAATACTGCTTCAGGACGGGGCCTCGGTGATTTGTGACAAAATAAATGTACGAGTTTTAAACCAGAATACACATATACACAAAGCAGTATGTCCGATCATTATGCGTGTTAGAGGTTGTATGTTGATTTTGTGATTTGATGACTTGGCGATTAATTGGGTTCTGGATCAACATTTATGACATTCGTACCAGTTGATGACATTTCACAAGGCAAGGGTAATGAAGGCATCAGGCATGAAATACCACTTTTCACCCTTGTCAAATTACCGGTGAAAGAGGTTATAGAATATCATGCCGGGGACAAATCCTGCAAGCAGCCAAGACTAACCCGTCAAAGACTCAACTCCGCTCTCTATCAAAATACATTTTGTTGGCCAACTAGTATGCAAATTAGCAATGTCTTTCAAAGCAGGACTACTTTGAAGATATCACTCAGCGTCAATGGTATTAAATAACATTAAATTCGGGTTACCTATTAATCGCTTTTAACATGGTCACTCTATCGACAAGTGTTAAAGATTATTAAATATCATTGGAAAATGACTTTTCTCACCAGCTTTACTTAAACAAGAGTTTCATTTAGGCTCTCGTTTTTAAGCTTATATGGTACTACAATTATTCATCGGTTGTTTTGTAGAAGAATTCCTTTACTTTTTTGCAATATTCAATTAACTTTCTTGTTTAGTCGTGATATATATTACAGCTAACATGCACCAGCTTCATCTTATGAAACTTCCAATTCTGGTAAATATAAGGAAAACAAGGCTGTAAAAACTGTAAAGAATGTCAATATTGTAGATCCCCATTTCTATAACAAAGAAACAGCTTACAGAGGTGCACTGTGATCAATCAACTTTTTAAAAGCAATATAAAAGCCTTTACTATTTCGGATGCGACTATAACTATGGTATAAAAAGCAATAAAAAATACTCCAAGACCGATTCTGCAATATAGAGCATGATGACAACAGTGATGCAGTCCGTTTGTGAATATTTGGTATATTCCTTTGAAATACAGGCTATATTCAACTTACGGGTGAATTACATTTTAGTTGTGTGAGCATGTATGTAACTCTGCTCGTTATAAGTCAGTTCATTGGACTGCGTGAATACCCTTAAAAATAAAGGGTCTTTGAGGGTTATTTAGAGACGAGTATGGTTCTATATGGAACCTGGATACACTGTAAGAAACATATGGCTCTAATGGAGCTCTCTAAGGTATGTCTGTCTGGCGAAGCCCTCATAACAACAGTTCCAAGTATTTATCCCTTTCTTTTAATATCAAAGAACGGTTTTTGTCATTATCGTTCCACATAAAGCCGTCTGGGCTCCATATAGAGCTCTATATGGAACCCAGATGGCTTTATGTGGAACGATAATGACAAAAACTGTTCTATATGGAACCCAGATATAGCTCATGTAATGCCCGATCATTTTTCCTTTCCTGATCATTTGTTCAAGTACCATTTCGAAGTCATTTTTCAAAACACATTTTGAAGATAAAAACCGGAAGCAAACAAAAGAAAAGAGGGAAACTTCACTTTAAATGTTGTGTTTATTAGGTTTGAATTTAATTGTAACCAGTCGGATTATCGAAGAAAGACATGCTTCTTTTTATAAAACAATATGACTAACTTTCCACCTGATTTGTCGGGCTACACCTATAAGAATTTCAGGATCTTCGTTGGTAAAAAATAGAGCCTACTTTAACTTGTCTGAGAATGTATCTGGAAAACGATATCGTTAATCGGATTAAGTTTGTCGACTTCCATGTGCGTGATTATCTGTCGAAGTATGCGCCTATAAATATCTAGATTTTCTCTCTGGAGACGAAGTCAAACGGAAACGTTTCGCAAGAGAAGTTTATTGTGTTGGAAATCTTCACATGTTGCATACACTGGGTTTCAAGTGGGAACTAGGTAAAGGGTTTAAAAAAGAAACAACAGCTCATTGGTGCTCCTCCCGACCGAAAGGTGGAATTTGGTGGCACAGGAAAAAACATTTATTTGAGGTACTGGCACCACAATGGAGAAAGCTTGACCAAGAGCTGAGAGAAGTTTTTTTGTGTATAGATATCCCTACTGTGTTCCCGAAAGAAAGAAAAGAAAAATAAAGATAATATAATATTCTGATGTAGATGCTAACCTGATGACGAAGCAGGAATTCAAACTCTACAAACCTTGTATTCTCTGGGTTTCAATTGGGCACCAGGTACAGGGTGTAAAAAGGAAATAATTCCATTTGTTTTCCAATATGACCAGTCAAGCACCCGGTTTATTAGTCTCCTTTTACAGGAATATAAAAATCTTGTACTTAAAATGTACCGGGTAGTCCTATTCTCCTCTCTCATAAAGACCCATTATAGCATACAAGAGAAACAAAAATCTAAAGGACCTCTAAAGGAAACTTCCCTCTGTATCAGACAGGTTGTAACTCATTCTTTTTAACAGACATTTTCATTGGTTAATCCCTTGATCTTTGGAAAACTTATTTGTTGGCTGATTTATTCCTAGTCCATGCCAAATATCTTGTTGTCTACATTTTCAACAATATTTTATACACCATATTAATTGTTATTACTTTCTCTCGAGATGTCTGTAGGTTGCCCATAACACATCCCGAGATTAAGGTTTATTTAGAAACTCCATGGGAGTTATCTGAAACATTAGATGATTCATCGATTTTAATTAATCTACATGCCTTTGCCAGTGTAATTGCTTTTAGAAATATAAAAACGTTATGGTCTATCATGAAATGAGAAGTGTTCAATATAATGTTTAGGCCCCCAGGGCCAAAGAAAACTCGGCCCCTTCCTCCAATACACTATCAAGGGCCCTATGGAAGTCATTATAGGATCCCTTACTGAAATCTAGGGCTAGTTGCACCTGACCCCTCCTCCACTGCTCGCAGGTGGCTGGTGGTGATCCATAAATCATAAGTTTGTATTGAACCCCCCGCCCCCAGAGTCGTTGAAGTATTTTTGTTATAAATATTGCCTGTTGACTTTAAAGCTCCGTGTTTATAGGCTAACCAGATCCTTTATCTGTTTTTGCCTATCTCTAAGCTACACATGGCTAGCTATGGGTTATATACAGCCTCCCTGACGTGAGGCTAGCGTAGTCAATACTGAGCTGCACATGGCCCGGTTCTATTCTAAGGTGACAACAATCTAGTCATCTATTCCCTTGAGGTTGATTAATTCAAACTGCAATATAATAACTCTAGTCGTTAAGACTATTATATGTTCTGTTTATCATCAAGCGCACTGGAGCATTACAAACTTGGCGTATTTCAGCAACGCAGGCCCACGTGATCTGACAGTGAACAGCTGAGCCTCTGCATGTACTGAGCTGTGTTTAGGCGTATGACGACGTTCGCTTGTCTTGACGTGTACGCTGTATTCTGCTTTGACGTCATGCTTTACGTATTTGTCCGGAGCGTTACGCCAAAACCACGAGGGAAAAGACCAAGTTGAGCGGTAGGCTTATATTCTCATATGATCAGGGGTTTTCGGGTTCAACTGTCAGTAGAGTTGAACTTTGATACCAAGTGGCATACTACTTACATTTACTCTGCAATAAGATATATGTACAGCTGTAGCAGGTATACATAACCCGAGCTTATTATATCTCTACTTGTACTACTGAATCTAGTAACCTTGGTATGGCCCGGCATATGTATTGTAAGGATTCAATGAATGGCAATTTATTCTCAGTACAACCTGCCAGCGATTGTCTAAGTATCACTGCCTAGATGAGCCCAGACCATGCATCGCTTGATGTCTATAACGGTACCGAGAGTGCATGGCACGATACCAGCACATTGCTGTAAGTTCTC
Source organism: Mopalia muscosa (assembly GCA_031763545.1). Classification (NCBI taxonomy): domain Eukaryota; kingdom Metazoa; phylum Mollusca; class Polyplacophora; order Chitonida; family Mopaliidae; genus Mopalia; species Mopalia muscosa. Next base: position 8,261 of record JARFOD010141518.1, read on the forward strand.
TGATTGTTTAGAGATTTGTGTAGGTCCCATTGCAAAAAGATTGTCAATGCTATCTTTACGTAAGTGGACTTTCTCGGTCTGTGTTGTCTTAAACGTCAATAAACTTTAAATAAATATTTTTTTTTAAATTTCATTTTTTTCTTCACATAAGCAGATACCAAAAGTAGATATTCTGCAAAACGTTTAATAAGTTTATATTTATAAATATCTGTAGTCCTATGTACGAACAAACTAAAATTACCTATTGTTAGAATTGTGCTACAAACACCAGTAAAGGGTTACCGAGTTTCTCTACGGCACACAAGTGCTATCGCCCTAACGCCCTTACTTAACAGCTGACAAACTCAGACAGCGCACTCCTCTGAATCCGCATTGCTTCAACATTGACAATAGAATTCACCTTCTACAACCAGTAAGATAGATTGCATATATTTTAAGTTCAGGTATTTATCAACCAACTGTTGTGTATCTTTAATACACGGATATAAGAGATCTGCATTTTGGACCTTTTTTTAGGTTTTGATTGCCACTAGAGCGCATTAAACGAATATGTAGGCTGTGTTTTGCTCCTGGTGATGTATGTACTTAAACACCTAGAATGCAGGCCTGTTATAGGCTAATGTATCCCCCCCCCCCCCCAACTTAAGTGTATAATGCGTACAAACCTGTCCAATCTACTCTAATGGGTACCGTGTTTAATGTGGCATACTGTTTAACAACACTAAACTCTCTGTTCAGTATAATTGCTATAATGTTTCGTTGATATACTTAATATAATGAGTTTAATAATTTTCTATATACAAAACCAAATAATAATCCAAAAATGAAACTTGCATTGCCCTAATCCATCGGCATGACTCTATCATCCCTTGACCATTCAATGTGGCCCAGTCGAACACGTATTTCTGAATACAGAACGGCTGTCAGTGCATGCAACATGCACGTGTGTTCTTTAATATGTTGTGTTCTATTGCTTGTCACTTACTTAATGCTTCCTGTCGTTCTAAATAGATGTGTGAAGAGTACCCGTTATAAACTATATATAAAGAGCCACTGAGAACTCTTTCCCTAGAGAGTTTATCTAGTACAACAGCTGTTAATGTGGATAATTTGGGAAATTTAAGGAAGCAATTAATTATATTTGCAGGGATACATGCACGAGACGGTCAATTATTAATGTGTAACACAGCGTTTATACAGTTATTACAAATGTATTCTGTGGCATGAACCGATTCATAACATACTGTTCTAAAAAGATAGACAAATTCCAAGAGATGTTACATGAGGTGAATAATCGGTATTATTTTGATAGTTTTCATGATAGTACTCACTAATGCCGCGTGTATGTGTTCGAGGGGGGGGGGGGGGGGGGGGGGGTAATGAAGATAAGCCAAACAAACACTCTACACAATAGGCGAAATGGGGCCTATTCAAAAGAATAATGTACGAGTTTATTATGTGCACAGAATCGCTATGTATAGGAATATTTTATTCCAATTAATGATCAGCATTATGATGAACACAGTCCTATGACATTAGCCATCCTTTGTTGAAATCCTACTTGATTTGAAATTCAACACCGACAAACCACTATATGCATAAATAGTATAAAGTGGGTTACAAATTTAGTCAAACTAGTTTTGACAGTTATATATGTATGGTGGCTGATAGCGGCCATTTACATTTTCGCCCTTGGCGAGGGGGCCAGAGGGTCCATGACTTTTAAATAAAATATTGTTTTAAACCCCATGGCCACCACCATCTTTACTTGAAAACAATTGTCGATCCCCGATAACACCAATCCATGCCTGCATGTCCATCCATCCGTTAAATTTAATGAAATATTATATCTTCTTAGGTTATCTAAAATACATATAATATGTCATACAGTGTTTATGTACACAGCTATGATTTTTTTTTTCAATGTGAGAATTAAATGGCCTACACGAACAGGCGGAAGTCGACTAAATCTTCCGGACATGATTTGTGTTTGTTGTAGGTTTCAGAGGAAGTGCACATTTTGCGGCGGAGTGAGAAGCTATTTTCGTGGCATTTATTTCTAAAAAAAGAGTGTGAGAATGGTCGTTGGAAAATTGTTATCCCCGTAAAAGATGTCGGTGCACAACGAGGCGAAATACCAATAATGTAGAAATAACTGAAACTGTTCCCATGGTTCTGCAAAACCTTTTCAACAAGGTATAGTACAAACTTTTCAAGATTAATGTGTTTGTTTGTTTGTTGGTGTTAACAGCCTATTTAAGGGAGGTTTGTTACATCTGACAGCGATGAATAACCGATATGTAGTAAGTGATTTGAGTATATTTTTGAATAGAGTTAAGCCAAAGCTTATTTCTCTACAATATAATCATTTTTATTGCGGACAAATATTTGGTTGCAGCTAGAATCCGAGTGCATGGAAGCAAGCACAGTTTTCTTTCTCTATAATAAAAATACGTTTGTATTGTTTATAGCGGTAATAATTTTGTCATAGATCTCTCAGATAGAAAATAAAAGAAAAATAATACCTATTTTAAAAAAAAAAAAAAAATACCAAGTTGTTAAAAAAAAATGTCGAGCTAGATTTGATTAAAATTTGGAATGGCAGACGGTTAACAATGCAGCCTGATACTCCCATTAGAATTTCAATTTGTAACTTCTTTCATAGAACAGCTGCGCACGGTTAGCCGTTAGCCTTACAGCCGGTTAGATGACGCTGCATCACAAAGAAATAAACGTTACGTCATAATAGAAATTCGTTGTAACGCAACATCATGTAACTAACCATTAACTTAAGTGAGCTTTGAGCAACCGGTCCCTGGGCAGTATATCATCCTTAACTTATATTTAACATGTTAAATATATGTTAAGGATACTATTGGAAAATTAAGGCAAGACATAATATCTTTTTTATATAATACAGATTTTTAATAAGTGTTTTAATATACCGCATTGATATCTTATGGCCGGTCTAAGAATCTGTCCTTTTTGTTGTTATCTTTCCTGATCGTGTTTGCGACGATAATGCATGGGATAGAATCAGTGTTTACGGATATCTCACGGACCTCATTTCGTATATCAAGATGGAGCACAAGATGAAGTTTAATTAATTGATTGGTCGATTGATTCGTGTTTTGCGCCGTGCTTATGTATATTCCAACAATAATTGACACTAGCACAATTAAGATGTGAAGCATTTCCATAGTGTTGGAAAATTCATTTTCCTCCAGTGCTCATGCAGTAAAGACAGCATTGCTACCCTAAGCCAGAGGTAAGAAGCTTAACTATGTATATTTGTTCTGAATGAGTTTGATACGTGATGTCCGAGGGACGTGTTTCTCCCGGTAATGAATAAGATGAATATTGATGGACCTTTTTCAACGTCCTGTGGCCGGTTGCTCGAAGCACTATTAAATTTAAACCTCTATTAGATGACGTCACGCCATGTTGTAGGTCTATCTCTAAACCGGTATTATCGATTTAATCTGGTGTTAGCGACTAATACTTTTTCGAGCAACTGCCCGCTGGATGCCAGGGCCAACTTACACAAACCCTCTTTAACCTAAGGTGGTCTTACTTTTCCCCTTAGGCCTAAACTTCGGAGACGAGCCTCTTTCACAAAGCCCCCTGACCATAAGGTCTACATTTCCCCCTTAAGTATCACTTTAAGTGTTCGGGTCACCCTAGTCTAAGGATGCTTTGTGCAAGTGGTCCCTGTTCCGTTTGCTATCTGCATATTGTTAAAAGCTTGAGAAAGTTGCATTTTGTGAATCGTTACAGAATATTTATATATTTGTTTTAGGTACTAGTTTGTGTGCCATCAAACATGCGATTGTTGAGTCTTAAAATATTTACTAAATCAAATATTATGTATGTGATCTGGAAAAAATATATATGGAATATTTCAGCAATTAACCTATGTGTTCATCTTTTGTTCCCCGTTGCTAGTCGTAAATCTATGTCGTTTTGTAGGCGCAGTCGTAAAGGACTATTGAGTTTTGTCGGAGTTTGCATTGCCAAGACGCAAGTGTCAAAATAAATGCTTTGTTTTTTATTTGAGTTGAATTGATTAATTTCAATCCAACATATGTCCCCCACATACAGGACAGATAAAAATATCAGAGATTAATTAGAATAAAAGAACATACAAAGATATAGGACATCAAATAAAACTGTGAGAAAAAGCAATTGCGCATTAATGTTTAAAGACATCAAAAAAGATTTTCCAACTAGAATCTGAACTTTTGATGCTGCTATAGAAAGGGGATAATAGTAGGCATATATCGCGGTTTGATTTGTGAAGGATATGTTGTCGACTGTAGACGGTCAACTATATATGGGCCATTTTTAGAAAAATGTACAAATAACGGTAAAGACGAACAAAAATTAAAAAGCTTTTTCAAAAAGTTTTAAAGACCTCTGCCTCCAGCTCAAATCAATAATGGCTTCCTATATCCTGACACATTCGAATATGACAGAAGTGCCCTCTGTATGTTTTGTTTTTAACTGATTAATCAAGTGCAATGAATGATAACAAATCTTTTTTCTGGTTTTAAATGTATCAATGTATAAGAATAAGTAAAAAGTACATTGCATTTAACTTTTTCAATGTATTAAAAGCATATTTAATATCCAGTCTTTTGGGAATTCTTTATAGTTTGGCCCCCATTTCAGTGATAACGGTGAAGACAAAATTGTTTCAATCTTTGAATTTTTTTTATTTTCAAAGCTTTATGACAGCTTATGACGACTTTTAGTTTTTAAAAAGAACTATATCATAAAAATCAATCATGATTTTTTGCAAAAATAAACTTTAAAAGTACTAA
>JARFOD010141529.1:0-13082 GCA_031763545.1 Mopalia muscosa
TAATGTATTGTATTACACACAAAAAGTTTTACTTATTTATAGAATATGGTTTTTGGGTGGTCTTCCCCTTTAAGCTTAACATTGTCCGATATTAAACATAGAAGTTGAAATCCATAGAATCGTGCTATGTTACTACTACTGCTTCTAAATGCCACTAAAACAAGTTATTACTATAAATCTGTGCCAATATACCGTGAGGCCCGTGGCTGTGGCTTAGCGGTTAGCGTGTGCGTTCACTATCCTGTATCGATGTACCGTTCACGGCATCGAGTCCATCTGTGGACAAACATGTATTGGCTACATATGTGTGAGTCACTCGATGTGCATGGCTCCGTCAATCTCGGCGGTGGTTTTAACGCGGTTTCTTTCCGGTTTTCTACCGTAATTGCGCAAGGAAAAGTGTGGAGTGGAGTAATTGACATTACGTCTTCATATTAGTGACATACCAATGAGTACGACGTTAAACCCCAAGCAAACAAACAAAATCAGCCAGTAATTAAACCAGCTGTTAAAGGGTCAGCTACGGTCATTTGGATAGGCAGGATAATATTAATGAGGCATAACGTCAGCAAAGTAATCCTGACCATTAAGAAAAGCTGGGTAGCTCTATGTGGACGAAAACCCTTTTTAATGTCAAGGAAATAATGATTTTTTTTATCAATTTTGTTATTACTCTTGATATAGGTATTTTGAAATGTGTGATACAACTTCCAGTTTCTCCTCTGTGACATTTAAACGGGGAATTGATCCTCCGCTTATCACATGACAAAGCAATCGTATTCTCGCGAGAGTTTCTATTGTGGACGAGACTAAGACAACTCTCGTACGCTATGCCAGGCCATCGCGCATTAATTTCCCCCAATATTTGTGGCGACCTATCAGCCATCGAACAGCTAATAAAAGAAGTGCAAAACAAGATGGCCCGGTTGTATCTTAGTCACTGTCTCGACGAAGGAAGTAGAATTGATTATATTTTAGAATGATGACAAAGTGGTCTGAAAGGTTCATTTCATGATGTCGTATGGAATTAGACGTGATATTCTTGAACGCGATATTGACTTCTGAAAGTCAACTCCGCGTGTTCAATCAGAAAGACACACGGTGTGGCTGAAGGTATGAGGGTGGTTTTTACGAGGGTTCCTTTCGGTTTTCCATCGTAATCAAGTAAGGAGAAGTGTGAAGCGGAAAATCCGTCATCATATAAATGAAATACCCTTGAGTACGACGTTAAACACCAACCAATCAAACAAACAAACATCAATCAGTTAGACGTGTCTAAAATGAACGGTGTAATTTTCAAATATTCAAGACACAGCGATCTGAATAATTTTGTACACGATTACTGTAGCAAGCATCTTATTTTAATTAAGATGTACCAATTGTTTAATATATTGACAAAAGTAAAAGTATTTGTTAACCATCTCAACTGCTTTTTAAGCCATGACTCATTTATACGCATCGATGTTTTTTCTCTTTCTGGTGATATTCCAGTTCATATAGACGGATTTAACACATCCGATTAAAGATGAAAACACGTAATCTTGTGATGTTAACGGTCAAGGCAGGTCTATCTAGCGCAGTATTGTTTAGGACTAATTCCTTTGTCTTAGCTCTGTCTCAACCAATCTTATCCTAGCTTAGTTACTGAGTTTGAGCTATTCTAATCGTGTAATTGCAATACAGCTAGTCTCGTTCGAACCAGACTTCTCACGGTAACTTCGACCGCGGCTAGATAGTCTGGTAACATACCACACTAAACGTAGTCTCGCTAAACCAGACTTCTCGCGAGAACTTCGATCACGACTACATAGTCTGGTACCAGAGCATACTAGACAATGCAAAAGAAAATGGCAGTCATATTGTCCTGGTATCGGACAGTTGGTTTTCTGATAGGTTAATTTTTAAATATATTTTTAAATATTCAATGTAACCCAAAACCTCAAAATTGATTGATTTGTAAATAAATACAAAGTTTTTAGGTCAATGTAATGTTTGAAATATATTTTAAAATTAGCCGATCAGAAAACCATCTGTACGATACCAGGGCAATATGACGGCCATTTTCCTTTTGCAACGTTTTTTTGTAACTGTGGCTAAAAGTACAGTGCCGTCTCGTGACTTCCTGTTATAATACAGACGTGGATTTACCCCAAAATTGAGGTCTGCGTTGTTAAGCTAAATAGTGCTTAGTGGTTACATAATGTCAAATGACCTTGGTCAGGCTGCCAAAAATTAAAATAGCAAACCACAAGAAACAGTCTCCTGAAACAGAGTATCTTCAATTAGAACCAACGAATAATGCAAAGACAAAAGCAAAATCGATAAAGCTTTTATTATTGATATAAAAGTAAATGTAGCACAACATGATGGACCAAAAATCGATACAAGCGATTGTTATCAGTCATCACACACACGAGACAGTCATCAGAAGTGAGACAATCATCACATGCGAGACAAACACAAAACGGTAAAGAGCCATCAGACATGAGAAAAGCATCACAGGTTAATAAATTATAAGCAATGTGACCTCCATCAGCTAGAAGTCTAACGGTTATCAAACAACCATAGAACGTTTGATAACATTCCAGTCTAATTAAAATCAGATCTCCAAAAAGCTTCCAGTGTTTTGTTCGTCAATATACCGACAAACAAAACACAGGAAGCATTTTTGAGATCTGATTTAAATTAGATCTGATCACATTTAATCATGAGGCAACCGTCAGAGGTCTAACGGTTATCAGACAACAGTAGAACGCGTGATAACATTTAAACACCTGACAAACATCAGAGGTTTACAATTATCAGACAACAGTAGAACGCGTGATAACATTTAAACACGTGACAAACATCAGCGGTCTACAGTTATCAGACAACAGTAGAACGCATGATAACATTTAGACACGTGACAAACATCAGAGGTCTACAGTTATCACACAACAGTAGAACGTGTGTTAAGAGTTAAACACCTGACAACCATCAGCGGTCTACAGTTATCAGGCAAGATTAGAACGTGTGTTAAGATTTAAACACCTGACAACCATCAGAGGTTTACAGTTATCAGACACCAGTAGAACGTGTGATAACATTTATAGACACGTGACAACCATCAGCGGTCTACAGTTATCAGGCAAGATTAGAGCGTGTGTTAAGATTTAAACACCTGACAACCACAGTTATCAGACAGTTGTAGAACGTGTGATAACATTTAGATATGTGACCAGCATCAGAGGTCTTACAGTTGTTAGACAGCCGTAGAACGAATGATAACATTACATGTGACTACCAACAGAGGTCTAACAGCCGTAGAGGTGTGATAACATTAAGAGATGGAACCACCATCATTAGCCATTTCATAAATTTCAAACGTGAGGCAATCATCAGACGTGAGACAATCATCAGACGTGAGACAATTATCAGACGTGAGACAGTTATCAGACGTGAGACAATTATCAGACGTGAGACAATCATCAGACGTGAGACAATTATCAGACGTGAGACAATCATCAGACGTGAGACAATTATCGCGCGTGAGACAATTATCGCGCGGGAGACAATTATCAGACGTGAGACAATCATCAGACTTGAGACAATTATCGCGCGTGAGACAATTATCAGACGTGAGACAATTATCACACCATTAATAAAACTGGATGCCATGAAGGACTTTGATTGCTAACATAATTATTGCGAAATATTGATTTTACGTCTGACGTCACAAGGAGTATAAATAATGGCGTGTTCCTGCTGGCATGTTAGCAATAAATTGAAGTCTTTTCTCTTCCCAGTGCCAAACTCACAAGAATAGGATATTTTTGTTTTTCAGAAAAGCTTAATGGCCATCTTTCACCATTGTTTTAAAACGCAAATTTTACTTCGGACTAATGTGAGCTATACTTTATATGGGTATACAGGTCGCACGTGACACAAAGCATTACTGTGATACGAAAGCGAAAGTTTGTGACGTCAGATATTTGACAATTGGATTGAGATATGCAAATAAATATATTCATAAATTCGAAAGTTACATTAACGGGTTTAGATTTCATATCGTCGGGAATGGTCGCAAATTGTTATTATCAAAAAAAAATTATATACAGGGTTTTTTCCGGCTATCTTTTACAAGGTCTAATGAATGGGTTATAAATATATTTCCTACCTGTATAATTGAACAATCAAACTAACTCTTGGTGGAAAACAGTCAAGCCTTCATCATGGGAAAATATATACATTGTTTAATATATTACATAGACACATGCGAAAATATAATCCGGACGAAGGGAGATAACTCCAAATATAAAATGCTCTTGGCGAAGCGGTTATCATTCCAAATCGCGACAGAAATTCATCCTGACTATAACATTTCATTATTGCAACTTTTTTAAAGATCGCGCAAGGCAAGAAAAACACGCAACAGAAATGGAAAATAATATCATACGCATATACCTACATATACTGAGGACGAAATTCATAAACAATTTAAAGTGGTGATGCACATTATCGTCGATTATTTCCTGATACACTGTGAAAGAGTAGGCCTATTATACACTGGGCTATGTCGTAGGCCCTCTGTCCAACTATTTCAAATATCAATCCACGTAAGTGTCAAACAGTAGATATTGATGCATATTCATATAAATATAACCAATGATACAGCGTAAATGTTTAATATTTGTTATAATTAATCGCTATATTTTCCAATCGGCGTCTCGCGCGGAAGGGTGAATGTTCATAACTGTCTGTCGAGATCTGTTCCTTTGGGAATGGCCTTCATTTAAAGCTGTTTTCACATTAGCATCTTTTTCTCCTGTGTTAGGGGTGGGCACCACGATAAATGAGGAGAATGGCCGCCGGTTTCCCTGGGTGGGACCAGACTGTGACGATTTGTTTACATCCCCCACTGACGAGTGGTGGGAGCGTCTCTCAACGGTCACACCAATAGTGCCATGGCTACTGTTCTGTTCTAAAGGCGTTGACCCATGGCGTCCATTGTAACCCGGATGAACTGGGGCCGGTGGTGCCGTCTGCTCGCGACGTTTCACATACTTCCGGCGAGTATTAGCCATTTTGTGATAATCTCTGCTTTCGTCATATTGACCTCCATGATGCGCATGGGAAGCGTGAATTTTCAAGTTATGCGCATCGTGGACGTTGTTGCTATGGTGACCATTTGAAACATTAAAGATTCGCCGGGTGTTGATTTGCTGATTTGACTGGACGGTGATGTTGTTGTTTTCCTTGTCCTCACCATCTATGCTGAGAGACGATTGAGACTTCCGTCTTATGACTGGACTGCTAGCAAACTGGGGACCGTCACCATTTGGTAGACTAAGGAGTCCATTAGACACCGCTGTGCTTACGTGGTTTCTGAAAAGACAAAAGACAAAATGAATGACAATTCACAATAGTTTCCAAGAACTAATAGCAAAGAGATTCCTCTAATAAAACAATCCTAGTTTCAGTCAAAGGGATTATTTTCTTTAAATTTCTATCAGGAAATATTTAGCCCTGTTTCTTTTTGTTTTAATTTTTGTTTTGATTTTTAATTTTTTTTATTTCAGTCATTTGTGCGTGAAGGAGTAGGCCTACTTACCCTGAATGTATTGTCCCTTTATGACGAACTTTAGGAACTGAAATGAAGAAGCAAAAACAGTTAATATTATATAACCATACTTTGTGTTGTTGGGGAGATTTTCCCATTGTTTTGTGTCAACACCGAGACAACATAATAGAACAAATTTAAATGAAAGGGAGATTTTTTTTTACCATTGAAATTAACATTGCGATCAGAGTTGAAACATGTCTTTACCTCAGATTCTGGTTGAGTTGGGAGTACATTTTCATATTTTACATTTGCATGGGCCTATTGATTAAGGTATATATTTCTATAAATAGCAATAATTCAGTTGCTACAATATGAAACCAGGTACCGGTAGTTTAAAATTTTAAATAGTAAATGTTTTAAAAAGTGCACAATCTTGAGTGTTCAGTTTTTATTTCTGTATCTGTCAAGTCAATTTGAGAACGATGGCAGAACTAGCATCGAAACATTGAGCGTAAAGTGTTTTCTATAAGTTAAACATTTATTAACTGCCATTAAAAACCACACGGTATTTACCTTCCTCTTGTATCCTTCTCTGAATTCTTAAAGTCAAGTTTTTAGAGGACGTTGCTAGGGAAACGATCTGCTTGTGGGTCAACTCCGTTACTTCTATGCCTAAAATCTGTGTTTAAAGAAAGTAAACATTTGAGAATATCAGAAATGTTAAATTCGGATTAGTGGATGGATTTGTGTGTAGATTGGCTGATCGATTGATTGAACGGACAGGTTAATCGATTGATCTATTGAAGTTTTGCGATTGATGGCGAAACGTCACCAAAACTCCTGAAATACTACTGCAGGTTAAACCTCGGTTGACATTAAAAATTAATCATGCATTCTGCATAGGTCGATAAGAAAATGTCCAAATTGTTTCGAGCATCCTCTTTTCATAACGGGTTAATCTCAAATTATACCCCTATGCTCGATACGTCACAGTCCAAATCGCCATGAACCAGATAATAATTTCGTTATCTTTTTTATAAAGCCATGGAGTTTGCAGGCTTGTCTGATTAAATCATGCCTTGAAACTGGTAATGTCGTATTTAAGTTTCCATAAAGCAAAGTTTTGCTATTTTCATTCTACCAGATAATCTCCACCGTCGACCGATATGATTTCAATGGTAACGTTTTAAAATACTTCGTCCGAGCTTTTTCGAAAACGGGCATTACGGTGGTAGTTTAACTGGCTACCTGACAAACAAATTTGTTGTGATGGCCGGATGTCGCATGGCCTTAATAGGGTATTTTTGGCCATGCGCGACAAACGGCCATCCGTTTATAAGTGACTATAATAAATCGATTTGTAAAGTAGTAAATCCCTTGTTTAAAATGTGTGTACACATTAACAGAAAACTGCCCAATCGCGCATGCTTGAGGGCTGGAAATTTAATGAGTATTTCAACTGTGTTTGTTTGGGGTTCAATGCCGTTCTTATTGTTTTTACACTTTTATGACGGCGTGCCAGGTCAATGAGAAAAGGAAATTCCCTTCGACAGGGCTAAAATAGGACAAGTACAGAACGCAATACAAATACAGCACAAACAAATCAGTTTTATGTTGCCACTTAGCTGCGCATCTATATATGTCAGCGCGTTGCTGAATGTGGACTATCTTCCAAAACAAACACTAAATTATTGGTTAACTTGATCTTAATTAAACTTAATTAAAATAACCATTAAAAATGAAACATTTTTAAAATTGTCAGTTTAAGAAATGTTAACTAAGGAAAATAAGTCACAGGCAAACGAACCTGAAGTACTCTATCGCCTCTCATCAAGCCCACCATTTCTGCTGGGGAGTTTTTGAAGACGTCTGAAATAACGGGGGATGCTGTCTGGTCAGCGCCTCTGTGAAAAGACACCATAACAGTTCAACGAGAAATTCAAGAAACAAATTGAATATTATTATGCATTTGTTTGTTTTTTTTGTAAACGGTGTGGAGAAAATCACTCAATGTTGTTCCGGGACTTGGTTACGGCGGCGGAGTCGTATCTCGTTAGGGAAAGCATTGGTAGAAGAATTTCCTGATTTAAAAAAGCCCCGGATTCAAATCCAAAATTATCGTTTCGCTTAGTATTTGTGTTAAAAGCTGTAAAGGAATATAGCATATGTCAAGTCCTTTCCACAACTCCACCTACCGGTAACAGGTGAAATAATTTAATTAACTCTGGAATATGCAAATATGATCTAGAATACACCTGAACCACATTTTTCAATTACACAAAGATTGCATATGTTCTTTGTGTTTTATAGACTTGCCAAAGAAAATAATTATGCATATATATCAAATGGATTCTGGAATAAACAGGCACATATGTAATGTGTACTGGAATATGCAAATATGGAAAGCGTTCTGGAATATACACACATGGAATTAATTTTGGAATATATATACACAAATTTTTGGAATTTTGGATTTTTCATGGATGCAATGCCAATGTATATTGGAATGTCTCCATATGGAATATGTACTGAAATGGACTGATAAAAAGTATTCTAGAATACGGGGAACAAAAGTTTTTACTTTACCCGGAGAGACTGAATCCCAATCCGCCTTCCCGGCTGGCCGTTAGATTCACGTCCTTCTCAATTACCCGGTGAATTGGAATGGGTTCCCCCAAATTGCGGGCCATCTTGTCTGAAACAGAGATCAGTCGTACTTTATATTAGGTAAATTGATGTTATAAAACATGTAATAACAAAACGCTCCATCATAAGACTCACGGCCTCATTCCAAACTATACTAGTAATCAATTCTACTTCCTCCATCGAGAGATTGACTCTAAGATACACCCGGGACATCTTGTTTTGCGCTTCTTTTATTTTCTGGTCTGTGGCTGATAGGTCGCTCCAAATATTGGTGGAAATTAATGCGCGATGGCCTGGTTTAGCCTAAGAGAGTTGTCTTTTTTGTCGAGAATACGATTGTAACGGCCTATACTGGCGTTATAAATATAAATACACTGAAAAAAAAATCCATAACACCGTAAGGAAAATATTAAAAATTATTCAATAACTGGCCAGGAGTTTGAGATGTAATTTGTATACGGTCTATATTATGACAGTCGCGTCTTGTTTAACCCACCCGCGGAGCATTCCCAGGTTGGTCTACTGGGATTAAAGACCTCATTTGCGAATTACATTTGATTACAATTGGTAAAAAAGGATTGGTACCAGTTATAACCATTTATACGGTATATCGTGGTACATTATGATTATAGCGTAATTACACCGTTTATTTAAGTAACCTATATACGAGAACGATCGTTTGCGCATTTTTTTGTTTTACATAACCGAACGATAGGTTACGTGTGTTTTAATTCACGCAAACGGTAGATCGGTTGCACAAAATTTAAATAAAAATGAGGCCTGTTGCGACAACGTTTTGTTGTGGTCGTGTAACGTTGTTGCAACGGAATTTTGTGGATTACCAGTTATGTTGCCACAACCTTAGAATACAACAGGCAACGAAACAGAAACGCAATAGCTACGTTGTGATATTGTTGTTACACCATTTAAAGTTTTGCATAATGCAATAACATCGTTGTCAAAACGTTAAATGATGCAACAACAATATTTCAACGTAGCCATTACGTCTCTGTTTCGTTGCCTTGTTACCAATTCACAACAAAGTCACAACTAAGTCAATTCGTGTTGTGACAACGTTAAACTACAATGTTTCCTGTCACGTTTTGAAAACGTTTTAATAACGTTGTATCAACTGGTACAAACTAACAACGAAATGTCATCGTAGATTTACGTTTCAGTAACGTTGATTTTTGGTTACTCTGCAACGTTATTAATGTATAGCTAGTATTAAACGTTGCAGCTACGTAGTGTGTTTGATAGGGTGTTGCCCCTAAGCGCTGAGAGTACCACTGCAACATATAGCTCGGATTCAATCACCCGTTGACTTAAATAAGTATCGGTTTCAAATACACAGTGTATAAAATATATACCTGCATACTTAAATCACTGTAATACCTTAAAACATCACAATTAAATTACTTACCGAAAGCCAGGCTCGATAATACTAGTATAAAATGGTAATTACAATAAGCGATTGTTAAACTATAAGCTTAAGAAAGAATGTCACTCGGCGTTCGAGAAAATACTATTTTGTTTTTTAATATGTATAAATATGATCTAGTCAATAGTAAAACCTGGCATGACATGTGTTTTGCACAATCAATCACCTTTAGCTATCAACCGTTGACATTTACCGAAACAAGCCCGAGTCAAAACCGCCCACAAATAGTTACAACTCAACCGTTACATTTCCTAGTGCTAACCCGCTTCACTGAGCACATCACGAAGGTTACTTTGTACCAAGATATAGTATATAGTAATTATACAATTTCTGGATAACCACTTCTTGTTTTGTGATAGAACACAACGTTTCGATACATATGCCTGTATCTTCATCAGGTGTAAAATGACTAAAGAAAAGGAGGAGAGATGAAGCTATATGACAGTATGATAAAGTAGTTAAATAAACAAGGTCTAATGTTCTGTACTATACTATGTACCAGCTTTGTTTACTATTATTACCTTTACATGTAAATTTAATTTAAGTATGTGTTTTACTTATTTAAACTGCAGTTGTAATATCGTTATGCCTGTCTCGCTCTTTAAATTAACACTTTTTTTCCTTTTTCGTACAAACCTACACTTTTTAGTAGTAAAGCACTATTCACTTTAAGCTTTCCCAACTCCTACTTCACACTCTCGAGATGACATTTTCCTTCATTACACTCTCGATCTTGCACTTTCGCAACTTTGCCTAATGCACTCTGGAGTTTGGACTTTCCACTTCCATCATTCTATCGAATCTGCGCTTTCTTTCTTCTACCTGATTTTCTTCGGTATTCCTATTTAAGTTGAATGTTCTCATTGTTTACCTCTTTAATGTTTAATATACAGATTTATATACATTTGATTGCGTTTAAGGACGAAACGTGAAACACTTCCCTACAAAATACCTCAGTACATATACTCCCATGGCTTAGGTTATATCATTTAAGAACAATAAAGATTTTCGTATATACTCCCTTCAGCTTGGTTAGTTCATTTAGAGGCAAAAAAGTTTTCGGTATATGATAGCCCCTTTATATTCCCCCGGGTTATTTCTTTTACCGGAAAGACCACCATGCGTTTAGCTCGTCCTGCAGGATGTAGGGCCTATACGTTTTGTTCATACGGTCATCTTTCGGTCAAATCAAAAACGCACCCGTAATAACCCGCACACGCACACACAGTAAAAATATTATTGGCATTGACGTTTAACGAAAACCTATCGATATATTAAACCAGTGCATGAATGGGTGATTGGAATGGGTATTATGTATATGATGGGGCTTACCGTCATAGGATTTTAATCTCCACCAAAATGAGCTGCTAAATTCGTCATCGGCATGCTCAGCCATTTTGTTTTGAGAAGCGTGTATAGTACACTCTCTTAGCAAGGGATTTCCGCTAAACAAACAGCCATGCATACGGTGTATTTTCCTGGTTTACGTTCATACTTTCTTACAACCGCCTTCTAGTTCGGAAAGTCGCCGACTGCATGACAGATTCAATTCATCCGTATTGCTTAACTAGGTTGTTACTAATTAACTAGCTGACGTACGCACTATATCTAATGTTTTACACAACTATACCCCCAGGATTTACAAATTGAACAACCAGGTAAATGTTTTACGAACTAACAAAACTTATAATTTGCTGATTGTTAAAAAAAAAATAATTAAACTAGCTAAATGACTTACGAACTAATAAACTAACTATAAAATAAAACCATCCTTAACCCAAGGCAACGACCAGGTAACTAATTTCAGTATAATGAGGCCAAAACGTGACTAAGAGCTGTCGTTTAACTGAATATTTATTTGACTATAAATCCATCATGACCAGGTCCTTTGTTCCGTTCTCCATCCATGACACCATCAGTTTTTAGGGTGTGCGGGACGTTTTTACAACACCGGTGGTCCGACATGATGTATGTATGTATGTATGTGAATTAAAACAGGGCTCAAAACATCGCCTCTACACTTCACAAGTAATTATTCTTGGCTTTCAAACAGCGTCAACTTCCGGTGGTCTTTTTGACAGCTTAACGTCAAAATAAAACTAAAAATAAAATAAAGAAACAACAACCGAATCATGCCACGTTTACGATTAATCTTGTGCTGTTTCCACGCTAGTGTGATGTAAATAAAATTAGGAATTGGGAACGGAAGCGAAAAGTACGATAAATCCTTTAATACTGTTTTGTTGGCCGCCTTTAATAAATTTGTCACGGTTCCCTTTATTGTGTGGGTTCCGGTTTCTTTTAAGTGTGTTTTCCGGTTCCATTAACTGTTTGTATGGGTTCCAGTTCCATTTTTTGTGGGGGTTCCAGTTTCATTTCTTGTGTGGGTTGCGGTTTCATTTCTTGTGTGGGTTGCGGTTTCATTTCTTGTGGGGGGTTATGATATTATGTAATATGAGGGTTGCGGCTTCATTTAGTGTGTGAGTTCCGTTTCCATTTTTTTTGTGGCTCCCGGTTTCATTTATTGTTTGGTTCCCGGTTCCATTTTTTGTGAGGGTTCTGGTTCCATTTTTATTTGGGTTCTGTTTCAATTTTTGTGTGGGGGTTCTGGTTCTATTTTTTGTGTGGGGGTCCGGTTCCATTTTTTGTGTGGGTTCCGGTTCCATTTTTTGTGTGGGTTCCTGTTCCTTTTTTTGTCTGGGTTCTGGTTCTATTTTTTGTGTGGGGGTCCGGCTCTTTTTTTTTGTGTGGGTTCCGGTCCTTTTTTTGTGTGGGTTCCGGTTCCATTTTTTGTGTGGGTTCCGGTTCCATTTTTTGTGTGGGTTCTGGTTCGATTCATTTTGTTGATTCTGGTTCGATTCATTTTGTTGATTCTGGTTCTATTTAATGTGTGAATAAAGGTTTGGAATTTATTCTATTCCTGGTTGGATTCTGATCAATTTTGTGGCTTTGAATGTTTTTTAATTTATTATCCCAATATTTAACTGTGAGAACATCCCTACAAATTAAATGTGTCAAAGCTGTGTAGCCTGAGGAAAATTCTAGAAAGATATATTTTCTGTAAAGTCAATGAAAGTTTCCGTTAACGCTGTGAACATAATGAACCACCTGCAGTACCTTGCCCCTGTATTTTAACAGTTGAACAACCAACCTTCAAGGTAAACTCATTAAACAAACAACCCCATACACTTCATGCTAATTTCAAAATTAAAATTTTAATTAAATTCTTTTCATTCCAAACGCTAAACGCTGTTATTCTGAAAGTAGTTAACGTACTTATCACAATATATATCTGGGCTAAATAATACTTTGACGGGATTACACCTTGCAAATAACATCATTAAGCGTGCTGGCAGGTCTCCATGGGAAAGCAATTAGTTGCCAATTACGAAGATGCGGAGTGTTTGAGAGGGGGGGGGGGGGGGGGGTGGGAGCAACTGAAGAATTGGCTGG